>JAODAL010015135.1:0-84974 GCA_025379985.1 Phyllomedusa bahiana | reverse complement strand
TTCATTCATTATTGTGGCTCATACATATATATAATTATATACCCAAAGATGTTGAGGATTTCCGTACACTGCACACTTTAGAAAGGTTTGGTTGCCATGTGTAACAAAGTCAGTGTGAATCAGCCGTGTGAACATAGCCTAAGTTACAATATTTGTAATTGGTGGTTCTGATTAGTTCGCTATGAAAATATTGTTTCTATTTCCCTGTACAAGAATGTTACACATTTTTTGTCTTTTGATCTTTGTATCAATAATACAGCATCACAGAATTGCTAGATATAGGCCCTTGCTCCAAAGATACAATGTTAAATTGTCTCTGCACCTGCACCAGTGCTACTCACTCTTTAAGGAGCTATCTCTCACCAACTGCTTTCAATCTCACACAAAGGGCCACATGTATGAAAACTGTCTAGATCTAAAATTCACTTTGTTGCCCATAGCAACCAATCAGAGTGCCCCTCTAATTTTTCCAGAACACTATATGAAATCAAAGGGGAACCATGATAGTTTGTTATGGGCAACAAGGAAAGTCTTAGATCTAGACAGCTTTAATACATGTGGCCCAAAGTATCCATTGCCTGTGCCAGAACCTCTCACTCACACAGTGAAGGAAATAATTATTTGATCCCTTGCTGATTGTGTAAGTTTGCCCACTGACATAGACATGAACAGCCTATAATTTTAATTGTAGATTGATTTTAACATTGAGAGATAGAATATCCAAAATAAATTCCAGAAAATCACATTGTATAAATTATATAAATTTATTTGCATTTTACAGTGAGAAATAAGTATTTGATCCCTCTGGCAAACAAGACAATACTTGGTGTCAAAACCCTTGTTGGCAAGCAATGTAGTCCGACATTTTTTGTAGTTGATGGTTTGCTCATATGTCATGAGGAATTTAGGTCCACTCCTCTTTGCAAATCATCTTTAAATCATTAAGATTTTGAGGCTGTCGCTTAGCAACCGGGCCTCAACTTCCCCCACAATTTAATAGGGGTTTAAGGTTGGAGACTTGCAGACCACCCCATGACCTTAATGTCTTTTTTTTGAGCCACTCCTTTTTTGTTTTGGTTTTATGTTTTTGGGGGTCTTTTCCTTGCGGAAGACCGACCATGACCTTTTAAATGCCTGGTGGGGGAAAGGAGGTTGTCATTCAGGATTTTACTTTACAGCTCCATCCTTTCTCCCAATAAGCAGTAAAATTTTTCTGTGCCCTTAGCAAGAAACACCCCCAAAACATAATGTTCCCACTTCCATTTTTGACAGGGGAATGGTTTTTCTAGGGGTCATAAAGGCACATTTCTCTTTTTCTAAACAGGGGGAGATTTGAGTAAATGCAAAAAAGTAATTTTTGTCTCATCTGACCAAAAGCACCTTCTCCTAATCATCACAGAATCACCAGGTGTTCATTGGCAAGCTTCAAAAGGGGCAAGCCTAGTGATGATATTTTTGAGCGTTTTTTATCGACAAATTGAAATGGGGCGGGTTTTTTAGGTGATCAAAATTTCCGACATGCAAATTTAAAGGTTAAAAATCAGCACACTATTAAATCGCGCCTTTTTCGCCCCCTTTAATTTTGGCCCCCAAAAATCAGTTTACAGATAACAGGGTGAATTGTGTGCGACGTCATGACGGGATGTGTATGGTTGCGTTTGGCGGAAAAATACATGCCCCTCTTTTAGCATGAACAGCTTTTTTCCTTTTTTTCACCCTAGTGTCTCTCAGCGTCTTATAGGGATAGACCTCCTCTGCCTTTTGGCCAAACAGCTCCGAAATTAGTCTATTTCTGCACGAGAAATTTTCTACTTTACTTGACCCTTTCCCAAATTTTAGTTGATTAGAGATTTGAACATTTTAGTAGTTACTAGAGTTTTTTAAAGCAGCATCTACCGCTGTAAATTCACGCGTGGGAGCGGGGGGAGGGGGAGGCCCCCCCGCGAGCGAACACAGACAAGCTCTATCATAAAAAACACTGGATAAAGTTTCACCAAGACTTTTGTGTAACATTTTAGTGAATATCTTTATTTTTAAATTTCATTAAATATTTCCTGGTATTGGGCAGCCTGAACTTATATTGGAACACATCATTCTAGAAAAATGCAGTCTCTTTTTTACTGCAAAACTCCACTTTTATTACAGATACATTTCAAAAAGGTGTTCATTTTCAATTTTTCCCATACAAAACCCGTATGTTTTATATATTTCCCCCTTTCATTAAATTACAAACGCAATCTTTTATCAGCACAGGTTTTTGTTTCCAAAAATACCGTGTACGAAAGAAAAAATCACAGTTACGTGTTTTTTTGACTTTTTTCGCACCCAGCATTGTTATTGACGCAGCCCCACGAAATCTTTAAAAAAGCAATTCTATATTCACCACAGGGGAATTTTTAAAAGGGGCAAAAAAAACCGTTTTTATACCAAAACAAAACAGGTTTTCGGTTTTTTTTACTTTTTTCGCACCCACATTTTTCATTGGGCCCGCATCTACGTAAATCTTAAAAACAAATTCTATATTCACCCCAGGTAATTGAAAGGCCAAAAAATATAGTTTATTATACCAAAACATAACAGTTATGTTTTTTTGACTTTTGTGCACCCACATTGTTAAATTGACGCAGAAACCACGAAAATTTTAAAAACCCCAAAAATTTTCTATATTCACCCCCGGTGAATTAAAAGGGTGAAAAAAATACCGTTTTTTTATTCAAAACATAACATTCCCTGTTTTTTTGATTTTTTGTGGCACCCACATTTTTTTCTTTGACGCAGCATCTACGAAAATCTTAAAACGGGAAAATTCCCTATTTTTCCCAAAAGGTAATTGAAAGGTGCAAAAAAATAAATTTTTTATACCAAAACTAACATTTAACGTGTTTTTGTAATTTTTGGGCGCACCCGCCTGTTCTTTGGGCCCGCAGCACCTAGGGTAAAATTTTAAAAACAGCAATTCTATATTCACCACAGGTAAATTTGAAAGGTGAAAAAAAATCCTTTTAAATTATACCAAAACATAACAGTTAAGTTTTTTTTTTGACTTTTGCAACCCAGAAATTGTTCTTTGACGCAGCATCTACGTAAATTTTAAAAACAGCAATTTCTAAAATTTTCACCACAGGTAAAAAATTGAAAGGGCAAAAAATACCGATTTTATATAAAAACCATAACAGTTAAGTGTTTTTTGACTTTTGAAACCCCCAGCTTTAAATTCCCAATGACCGCATCACGTAAATCTTAAAACAGAAAATTCAAAAATTCACCCCCCGGGTTGAATTGAAAGGTGCAAAAAATATCGTTTTTTAAAACCCAAAAACATAAAAATTACGTGTTTTTTTTTTTGGCACCCAGCATTTTTTCCCATTGACGCACCCAATCTACGTAAACTTAAAACAGCAATTCTAAATTCCCCCACATTAAAATTGAAAGTGAAAAAAAATCCCGGGTTAAATTATACCAAAACATAAAAATTTTACGTTTTTTTTAAACTTTTTGCGAAAAAAAAGCTTTTTCTTTGACGCAGCATCTACGTAAACCCTTAAAACAGCAATTCATATTCACCAGAGGTGAATTGAAAGGTGGAAAAAAACTTTTTTATTTATAAAAAACAAAACAGTTACGGTTTCTTGACTTTTGCGCCCCCAGCATTGTTCATTGACGCAGAAACTACGAAAATCTTAAAACAGAAATTTAAAAATTTTAACCACAGGGGGAAATGAAAGGTCAAAAAAACCCGTTTATTTATAAAAACATAACAGTTACGTGTTTTTGGGACTTTGCACACCCAAAATTGTTCATTAAACCCGCATCTACGAAAACCCTTAAAACAGAAATTCTATTTCCCCCACATTTAATTAAAAGGGTGCAAAAAAAACCGTTTATTATACCAAAACATAACAGTTCCGTGTTTTTTGACTTTTGCGCCCCCCGCATTGTTTCATTGACCAGGCACCCTATGTAGATCAAAAAACCCGCAATTCAATTTTTCCCCACGGGGTTGAATTAAAAAGGTGCAAAAAAACCGTTTTTTAAAACCCAAAAAACATAACAATACTGTTTTTGGCCCTTTTCCCCCGGGTCCAGTTTTGTTGATAGACACCTTGCAGTTAAATTTAAACCCAAGAAATTTTTGTTTTGTTTAAGAGGGTTTTTGAAAATTACTGTGTTTTGGGCCGTTTTTTAATAAGAGATTTTTTCCAAAACTTTTCCCATATTTCCCTAAATTTTTTAAAATTTTCCCGAAAAAGGACAAAATGCAGGGGGTAAGCGAGCAAGAGGGGGTACCACATGGAGGTAGGGGTGCGAGAAAAGGGGCCCTTCCAGTGCTGGGACAACACGAAATGCCAGGGGATCCCCAGTTGCAGGCCGCCAGGCCTGTCACCCGCGGGGTTCGGGGCCCGGGTAAAACTAAGTAACGAACTTTGGCCGCCAATCCCCTTTCAGGGGGTTTTAATGAAACCTGCCAGCAGTCTTCCCCTCCCCCGTCCTCGCAGCCCAGGGCCCAAACCAAATGCCTCATCACATCATCAGCACCCCGTCCAAACAGGGAAGAAAACCCCAAAAGTAAACCCTCGTGTACCCACCACTGGGAAAATTTCCTTTGGGTCTGAAGACCTCTTTGATGAAAAAATGGGGTTTGGGGTCAGAAGGCATTTTAAAAAGATCAAGGGATGATTTAGTCTGCTTTTACGCCCAAATTACTGAGGCCTTTCATAGGAGGTAAAGGGAACCCCGGTCAACGGAAAAAAACCCCCGGGGGGTTGGGCAACGCCTCCCAAGTGCCCCTTCTTGTACCCCAGTTTTCTGGAGGGCAGAAAGTTAGGACGACCAAGTCCCCCTGTGTTTTGATGAAAGAGATGACGACATTGCGGACCCCATCCTGGTCTTTTTTCTCCAGAAAATTGCTTGCGAGCATTAAACAGTGGACGAGGGGGAAAGAGAAGGGGGGTTTTTTTCAATCGGCCCGCCAAAAAAGGGAGAGGGCAGGGGGCAAATTCCCTGTTTATAAATTCCCGCCACCACGGCCCGGCGCAAACCCCGCTCCTCGCTTACGCCGTCAAAAAGGCCCGGGAACCTCCAAGTCGGGCTTCTTTGAGCAAGCCTCTGTTTAAAACCCAGTGTTTTTCATATGTCCCTTTTGCCAAAACCGGCATAAAAAAGGGCAAAAACCCCTTAAAGTTTAACCACCACCAAAATTTCCCTTAGTGCCCCTGCAGCGAATGCTTTGATTTTGAAATGGAGGGAACACTTGCCCCAAAACAGCCAGACCGAACCCCGGGGCCCCCCCAACCACATCAAAACCCTCTGTCTGGGGGCCTTTCCCCTGCTCCCCACCCCCAACCCTTTCCCCTGCCCATGCCTCTCAATCATGTTTCCGGGGGGATCACCTCCCTTCACCTCCACCGTCGCCCGAGACCACCAAAAACCACCAGAACCCAACATCCCCCCCTTCCCCTTTTCCGCCTTTGAGCCCTGAAACGCCGACACGGCCATTTCTACAGCCGGGCCTTCTGTTTTCCCCGGGTTTTGGGAGAAAAAAAACATTTTAACCCAAAACCATCCCAAAGCCAAAAGCCTGAATGTCGGCTTTCCCAGTTTTTGGGGCCCTTGGAAATGTTCCCTTTTCCCTTTCGGGTTGGCCCACAGAGGGGTTTTCCGCCATGTCACCCCCTCGCCTGCCCCCCCAATACCAGAATGCCGAGCGGGAAATTTCTTTGCCAGAAAAGCCGCCCCACCCCCCCTGGCCACCCCACGTGTCATCTAAATTTTCAAGTGCTTTTGCCCGCATTTTTGGCCCGGGAAAAACCCCATCCACCCCCCAAAACATGGACTAGTACCCCGGGCCCAAGGGCCGCTATACCTCAGTGCCAGCTCACTGGGGAGCGGGGGATGTCCCCGGGGGGTGACGTGGTTCTCGGGCCGGGCGCACGTTTCTTCAAAACCGCAGGTTTGGGGGCAGGGCTTTTTCCCCCAAGGTCCTCTGGTGGCTTTCACGTGCCCGAGACACCAGGCCGGTTAAAATTTAATCGCCTTGGGGACCGTCCAAAACAGGTAGGAGTTTGGGGGAACGGCTCTAAGCAACGGACCAGCGCGGGCGGGTGCCCAAAAACCCCTTGGCCGGGGCAAGGTGGTGTGCGAAAAGGGGCGAAAACTGTTTCCCGGGCCCTTAAGTCTTTGGCGGGTAGCACCCCCTTGCCTGGCACATGCCCATAAAACCTTGTCGTCCAAAAATTTCAAAAGGAGCTACCCGGGTCTGGACTGCCTCCCTGAGAAGGCTCGAGGTCTGAGTTCGATTTCCCCCGCCGTCCCCAACCCTTTTTCGCCCGTCTGGCTGCGTTGCAGCTTTAGCTCGGCCCCCCCCCTCAACCTTCCCCAATTTTTTGACGTTGGGAACACGCGGAATTCCACCCCCACATGCTCCAGCGATTGTTTGGGAGCAGCACAATGCCCTTACCGAAAGAATTTTCCCCAGGCCTACAAGGGACGGTCGGGGGCCTCGGGGTTTTAACCCCCGAAAGTGGAGGCAGGTTAAAGAGCTCTGCACCATCCTTGCCAGTTTTTAAGGGAAACCACCAAAATGGTCCCGTGCGGACAATTCCCCTTTTTTCAGCCTGAGCATTGTTTGATCTTTTGTTCTGAACGAACGTTTTGGGCCACTCTGAAACAAAAGGGCCCCGGGCCCGCGGGCGGAGGAGGAGTCGGACCCCAAACCGGGCACGGGGGCCTTTTTTCTCCGGGCAAATCCCCAAGGCCCCAAAATTTTTACCAAATTTTAAACGGTCCCTTTAATTTGGGAAAATGGTTCGGGGGCCAGACTAGTGCAAGGTGGCGCATCAGCGTCAGGGGGCATTAACTCAGGGGAAGGGCCGGGGTGTTTTGAAGCCCGTTCCGGAGGGAGAGAGGGAGGGGAGGGGGTATTCCCCAAAAACACCGGTTTTTCCGGGGCTCCCCCGCCTTGGAAAGAGGGCGCGAATATGAGGGGAGGGGGAAAAAAGGAAAAATCAATGTTTTTTTGTGCCCCCGACCCAAGGCTTGGGGAAAAAAAGGCCCCCATTCCCCTCACATGAGTGCTTGGGTGCTCCAAATTTTCCTTCCCCCAAAATGATCCTCGCATTAAGGCCATCAAAAAGAACAACAGTTTACTGGGTGGCCACCCCCCCTTGGGGTCCCCGGGACAAAACAAAAAATAGCCCTTTCCCTTTCCCCCCACCCAAAAAGGAAAAGTAAATGCAGGAAATGGAGACCTTTCTGATTGATCAACTGGAACCATCTTTTTGCTCCCGCTTCACGTTTCCCCCAAAAGTCACGGGGGAAACAACATCCAACCCACGGGGACAGCAGTAAAAGTGCCAAAGGGGTAGCGGCAGCAAACAGGGGAAAGTGGTGGGAAACCTAAAAGGGGGCCTCTGGCAATCTTTGTTTTAAACCCCCTCACCAACGCATCAACCCCCTTCACACCCCCAACCCCCCAACCAAAACACAGAATCGGGCCCCGAATGGCCCGAGCTGGTCGTCACGCCATAGAGGTGTTGTCCTGCCCAGCCCCAGCCCTCATAAACTGAGCGGACCTTTAGCACAGCTGGAGGGGTCAAATTTCAGACAAACGCATCCGGCTTTTCCCCAGATAAAGTGGTTTGTTTGACTTTTATTTAAGATGAATCAGGGGATGGATCCCCTGATTATGTTTTTGGGGCCCCAATTGCCGAGGTCACCGATTAGTTCCGGGCTACTTTTACATTCCCTTTTTAAACGAAATGGTCCTCTTGAAAAACTTTTTTTTTAAAAAGAAATTTTCTTACCCGCAAATTTTTTTTCTCTTTTCCTCTTTTTATTCACTTTTGCTGTGAGGAGACTGTAAAAAAACAGCAAGGGTTTTATGACAACACCGTATTCCATTTCCCCACTTTTAAACAAAAATTTTTCGCAATTTTCAAAGGGTTTTGAGGTCATTTTCTTGAGATTTCAGCTAAAAATTGGGCCTTTAGGGAAAAGAAATATGGCTTCTAAGTGGCAATTTCTCCCCCACCAAATTTTTTAAAAGTGGCTTTAGAAGTCATATTTTTTAATTTTTTGGGGGCCCTGTACTTTTGAGATACAGCAAAAAATCATGGTCCTTTTTTTGGGAAAAGGGAAAAATTTTCCCTCTAAGGGGGCATTTCCCCCCTCACAGAAAAATTTTTTCAGTGGGGTGAGAAAATCAAATTTATAAAAATTATTGGGTCATGAAGCTGTGAGATACAACAATAAAATGGTTCCCCCCCTTTGGGAAAAGAAAAAGGGGCTTCTAATTTGGGATTTCACCCCACAATTTTTTTAAAATTTGGGGAGAAATAATTTTTTTTATAAATTTTTTTGGGGCATGCTTTCTTTTGAAAAGCAGCAATACTACAGGTCCAAATTTTAAAAAAATTTTGTTTTTTTAACCCGACATTTGTTCTTCAAATTTACCAAAGTGGGTCAAGGGTCCCTCTTTGAATTTTTTGGGGGGGGATTTTGGGTTTGAAAAACAGCAATACTAAAAGGTCCCTTTTTAAAAAAATTTTTGTTTTTAATAACATTTGTTCTTCACAAATTTTCAAAAGTGGCTCAAGGGGCATGTTTTGAATTTTTGGGGGCAAAAATTTGCGTGACATGCACTATACTAAAAAGGGCCTAATTCCAAAAAAAAGTTTTTTTTAAAAAAGACATTTGTTCTTCACAAATGTCCCCGAGTGGGTCAAGGGCGATGGTGCTGTCAGAAAAAAGGAAGAGGAAAGGGCAAATGTTAAAGGGGCCCAAAATTGCAAAAAGACTTGTTTTTTGCAAGGGTCTTTTTTAAAATAGCTAAATTTTTTTCCCCTTTTTTGAGACAACCCAAATTTAAAAAAACAATGAAAAAAAGAAAGCAAAGACATGGGGGGATTCCATCCAAATTTTTGAAATGGTTTTCAAAAATTAAAAATACTAAAAAAAAATTGTATTAAAAAAATATCTGGAAAAAAAAAACCCCTAATTGTACAAGGAGGTACAGGAAAACTTTACCAGATGTAGGGGATTCAGAGGGGCATGGAATATGGAGCAAAAGGACAGGGGAAAAAAGACAGAGAAAAATTTTTCCTCCAGGGCCCCTTTGGGGTAAAATGAAAAAAATGCCAAGCAAAAGGGGACCCGGGGGGTAACAGGGGCGGTTTAAACCCCCATTTTTTCCAAAGGAACTCAATGGTCCGCACTCATACGAGGGGGAAGTGCTACCCAGGTCTTTCTGTGTTAAATGAGGAAGGGGGGAGTTCTCACCTTCTCTTCCCCGCACTCTGCTTCAGCAAAGAAAGTTTTTGTTGCTGGGGTCATCAGGGGGATTTTAACCTTTCGTGTTAATAGAGACGACGGGCCAGCCTGGGCCCCTCACCGCACCCACTTTAACTCCCCGGCCCCCGGGTCAAAGCTGTGGCACAAAGGAAAAGTTTCCCATTCAATGTCCATTTTAACCCAAAAAGGTGGGGTTTAAAAACTTCCCCTTTTTTTGGGACTTTTTAAACGTGGGTCAGAAAGGTTTAAAAGGTCCCTTCCCGCGGTACAGGAAAAGATATAGTTATGTCCAGTTCAACTAAAATGGTGGGGGAAAGACCCTTTTTGCGGGACTTTTTAAATTTTGGGGGTCATGCAGGTTTTGGGGGGTCATGCTTCGTTTTCCCGGACCGGGAAATTCAATGTTTCCGTTCAAAGGGAACAATGGTTCAAACAAACTGCCTTCTGTCACTTTTTTTAAATTTTTGGGTGATGCGGTTTAAAAGGGGCCTGCTGTGGTACCCAAAACAGGGGTAGTGAATGGTCCCGTGACCCTTTTTTTTTGTGACTTTTTTTAAAACCCAAGTGGGGTTTTCCTAAGATGTACACGACCATTTGACTGTTGTTGGGTGTTAAAATTTTAGCTTCTCCCCGGGCCGGGTTTTGGGGGTAATAATGAAGGGGTTTTTTGCTCCCCCCCCCTGACTTTTAATGGTAATCCCCTTTATAATTTGATGCTCCCCTATTAAAAAACCTTTTCGAAAAGGCCCACTACCCACTATCGCTCGATCTCATAGCCCAAAAGCAATCGCTCCCCACAATTTATGAGTATTGTGTCAACTTCGTTAAACGATCGGGTATCATATCGGTTTAAATTTTCCAAGGCCCATAGTCGATAGGCCCATAGCAGATTAAACGCCGTTTACCAATTTAAAATCAATGGGGGGGTAACAACCGCTTCATTTTTTACAAACCCCGGCCCGGGGTTGGGGAACTGGAATTAACATCCCAACCCTAAAAAGGATACGTCAAAATCTTAGGCAAAAACCCAAAAGGCTAAAAAAATCAAAAGAAAAAAAATCTTAGGCTAAAATACTTCAAATTTTGTTCAAATGGCCCAACCAAAAAAAATGAGGACCCGGGGTTTGCCAAAAAAGCAAAAGGGAAAAAGCGGTACGGCTGCCCCCCGGGAGCCCCTTTTTACACCCAAAAAAAACACCGGGGATTGGAAATGGCCCCATGGGAAATGGCAGGGGAAAACCCCCATCACCGGTTTTTCACCAGGGACCAACATCTCGTCACATATGTGGGGGGAGCAAGAACGCCCAAATCGAAATGTTGGGGGTTTTAGCTGCCAGGGCCTTAGTTACATTTATGTGGCGAGAGCCAGGGGCCCCCTGCAGCAAAAACAAATGGGGGGCCCCCCCTTAAAAACTTCCTATTTAATTTAACCCTATCACCGGGGAATTTTTTTTTATTCTGGCCCCTAGCATTAATACTGCCCTATTGTCACTCCTGGCATCCCTTTTAAAGTATTCTGACCCCAAAATCACCAAAAAATGCCCCTTTTGGACTCTCCCGAATAAAATTTCCCCAATAAATTTACTGCTGCTGCGCTAAAGGCAAATTTTCCCCCTTCTCCGCGGCAAAGGTTTCTTCGTGTTCCACCGTGACATTAGACACAACACATGTCTCCAGTTGGTCAACGAGCCCTGTCTGAAAATCCTGCATTCTACTGTCAAGTGGGTTGAAGGAAATTGCTGACTTGATTTGGAATGTGGATCAAGAAGGGTGGTCACCCAGTAACTGCTCTTCATTTTGATGGGCTTGAAGCACGGGAAATAAGCTTTTTTTCAATAAGACCTTTACTATTACTCAGAATAAAAAGAGCTGGAAGAATCACTATTTTAGTGAACTGGACATTGACTATGCCTGTCCTGGACCACAGCATAACCCAAAAACCAGCATGACCCACAGATCACAAAGTGCCGGAAGAAAGTAGTATTTGAACCACCATTTTAGTTGAACTGGACATTGACTATACTTGGCCTGTACCGCAGCATAACCCCTTAACGTGCTTGACCCACAGATCACAAATTGACACTATGCTATTTGCTATTTCCATGTGAGTTCAGGACAGGAGATTCTAGACTGCACAATATACACCCTCCTTTCCACCCTCACCCCCCTCGGCTGCACACAGCACTAGATGTCTTTACAAGTCTCTCTCTAACTAAATAGGAACTAAAATTCTCTAATCTAACTATATCCTAAGCTTCACAACTACAATGAAGGTTTTCTGTATAAAAGAAGATCGTCTCTCTGAGCTGTAACAACAGCTATTGGGACAGGCAGCAAGACGTGTTGCTCTGTAGTGAGATAGTGTAGGAATGAGACTGAACAGGAAATGCAGTCGTAAACATAAAACGAGGTCATGTGATTTTTGCAGCCAATGAGATCCATACACCGCCCACAACTGACATTGTATACCCCTCTCACCCCCCTCTATGCTCTGAGCTGATTGGATGGCCGGCAAAATTACGGGAAACGCCGAAGAAGGTGCAATAGTAAACGTGATAATGATTATCTTTAAGATTTTCACGGAAACATCTGAAAATTCCGATAACCGTAAAAACCGTGCCGATTTCAACTTTTGTCGATAGTACTGCTCATCCCTAGCCAGCACATGTGCCTTCTTGAGCAGGGGGACCTTGCAGGCACTGCAGGATTTTAAACCATTATTGCGTAATGTGTTACTTATGGTTTTCTTGGTGACTGGGGTCCCAGCTGCCTTGAGATCGTTAACAAGTTTCTCCCCATGTATTTTTAGGCTGATCTCTCACCTTCTTCATGATCAAGGATACCCCACGAGGTAAGATTTTGCATGGTGCCCCAGATTGATGTCAATTGACAGTCATTTTGTCTTCCATTTCTTACTATTGCACCAACAGTTGTCTCCTTCTCACCCAGCGTCTTGCTTATGGTTTTGTAGTCCATTCCAGCTTTATGCAGGTCTATGATCTTGTCCCTGACATCCTTAGAAAGCTCTTTGGTCTTGCTCATGTTGTAGATGTTAGAGTCTGACCGATAAATTGAGTCTGTGGACAGGAGTCTTTTATAAAAGTGACTATTTATAAAGACAGCTGTCTTTAATGCAAGCAATGAGTTGATAAGGAGCGTTTAACTGGTCTGTAGGAGCCAGAACTCATAATGGTTGGTAGGGGATCAAATACTTATTTCTCTCGCCAAGATGCAAATTCATTTATATGATTGATACACTGTGATTTTCTGGACTTTATTTTGGATATTCTATCTCTCAATGTTAAAATTAACCTACCCTTAAAATTATAGACTGTTCATGTCTTTGTCAATGGGCAGTTACAAAATAAACAAGGCATCAAATAATTATTTCCTTCACTGTATCTATGTCAAAAGGCACTTTCTTCTACCACTTCATTCTCTGTCTCCCCTCTCTTACTCAGACCGCCGTACGTTACTGGTATCCGTCGTGATACCGTAAAAATTATGGATAATGCAGCAGTGGGGCTTTTGACTTGTTTTGGACAAATTTACCCTATTTAGTGAATTTGTCCAGTTTCTGCAACAGACTACGTTTTTGTATCCATCCCTACTTACTGTGTCTATTGTACCATAAATCACTCATGCATTTTGCATCTTATTTTTTGCATATTTCTCCTCTCAAAAACACCCAAGCTGAAGCAATGCTGTTTACTTACTTATCCAATGAAGAAGTTACAATTAATGACCTGGTTAATCAAAAAACAATACTAGCTATTACATTGGATACATGTATGGGCGACATGTATGAACGGGATTTGCGCCTGTTTTCTGGCGTATACTTCGCCTCACCGGCCCGAATCCCCTGTCGGACACAGGGATGAGATGTTAGGCGCAGCGTTCGCCACTTTCGGATGCGCCTCACATGAAGGGGCGTGCAATGGGAGCGGTGTGGGCGTTCTGGGGCGGGACGCGGCTCTTTCGAATACTCCGAGGCATGTATGATCGCGGGTCGGCAAAGTGCGGCGCATTGCAGCGCTCGCCAGCTCCAACAGGCAGACCTAGTTGATTCTGGTCTAAATGAGCCGGCGGAGGCGAAGTGAAGCGAGAACGTAACATGAGCGGAAACATATAGAAGATCGCAAAAGAAATCTCGGCTCTCAGCTCCATGAGGCATGGAGTATGATTTTAAAAAATCGCTTTTATTAGGTGTGAAACATTATCAGAAAAAGAGCTCAAACCTTCAAAACAAAAACAAAAATAAAAAAAAATCACTTTCCAAAAATCTAGAACAGCACAGCATCAGGAATTAGGATCTTGGAAATTGCTGGGAAATACAGTAATTCAAATTCTGTAAGCGCTTCTCACTGGTCGGCAGAAACCAGCCAATCAGAATATTAGCGACAGTGACCCATTAAAACCTGTGGAGAAGTATTGACCAATCAAATTCAAAGGCGGGACAGTTCAAAATACAGTAAAAATGCAGAAAAGAGCTGATTGGTTGAAGTAGCGGGGGCTTGGCTATCTCGGCCAATCAGAGCGCGAGCTACTTTGTCTACTGCGCCTAAGTCCCGCACTGCGCCTCACACACTGGCGAGGCGCGACGGACTTTACATCGTATGTATGAGCGCACCTCGGCGCCGAAATACATGAGCCGCAAATTTCGCCAGAAAACTGCCAAAAACATGCGCTCCGACGTGGCGAGATTCATACATGTCGCCCTAAAACTTTATATGCACACAGCAAAAGAAACTGTTTCTCCATCAAATATTTTACATGCAATAAGCATTTTGGTGTCTGACACGATATTTCGGGTCTATTTAACATACCATAAATATTTTTGTATCTATTTAATGACTTTACATTGTACAGTAATTAGTGTACATTATAGCCATAATTCATAAAAACTATTTTTCCTGTCCAGTATTTTACGTACCATCAATGTTTTCATGTGTATTTGAGTTTATGTGACGCGTCATATAGTCATTAGTGCATATGGTAGCCATAACTCATAAAAATTAGGGTGGCATCTATGAAATTGCTTGCAGAATATTTTTTATGTATATTGCGGCACACTGTTGCATAGATGGCCCGACACATTTTAATGCGCCTATAATGCGCCAAAGTTTAAAGCAAAACTACCATACAAGGTTTGCCGCATTAGACTCTATGCACCATACAATGTTTGGCGAATAGCACTTTCATTCATACTGTCTTATTATACACTCCTCTACATCTATTTAGAACTGGTGTACCGGCATCAAGTTAAAGAAAATGGTACATGCAAATTCATGGATGTTGCCCATAGTCTTTACCATGCCCATTTTACAGACTTGCATGTGCTTTGGCCTCCTGTCCTATCATGTTTCTCCTTTCCCTTCATTAATTCCTCTCCTGACCACTTTGCCTGCCACCTGCTCTGACTTTTCCGCCTGTTTCTGACCACCACGCATCTGCCTGCAGATTCTGTACCATGCTGCACTCCGGCCGTCACCGCAAACAAGTCATGTCAGGGGTAGTGACCTAGTTTCCCACTGCAGCAAGTCCAACCTCCTTGTGCTGGGCTCTGGTGAATGCCGGGAGGCTACTTAGACTCTGCTCCCTGACGTGGCTTATACCACCACTTGCAGAGGTCCTGAGAATCCACCTCCTGTTCTGACATTTACCATCAAGTATTTTACATGCAATAAGTATTTTGGTGTCTTTTTAACGACTTTTACATGACTCGTTATACAGTTATTAGTGTACATGATAGACATAATTCATAAGAATTTTTTTTACTGTCAAGTGTATTGTACCTGCCATCAGCATGTTCATGTGTATTTAACGAGTTTACGTTACAGTCATTAGTGTACTTGATACTATAATTCATTAAAACTATTTTAATCGTCAAGCATTTTGTGTGCCATAAGTATTTTGGTGTTTATTTAACGACCTTACATGACTTATCATGTAGTTATTACTGTTTATGATAGCCGTAATTCATAAAAACTAGTGTTTACCATCAAGTACTTTACATGCAATAAATATTTTGTTGTCTTTTTAACAACTATTACATGACTTGTCACACAGTTATTAGCCATAATTCATTAAAACTTTTTTAACCGTCAAGTATGTTATGTGCCATAAGTATTTAGGTGTCTATTTAACGACTTTACGTGACTTGTTGTTCAGTCATTAGTGTACATGAAAGCCATAATTCCACATTTGAAGATGCATAATTACTGAGGGGATTGCAAATCATTCCCTATTTGTTTATAATTCAGCGTAATCCTGTGTTAAGGAGCACATCTCTCCCTGGCTGGGTTTTATGTATAATCATTTATTTATTTTTTTACCTATTCGAGCAGCTCTTTAATTACACATGCCCCAAAGCACCTCACGTCCAGCACGGGACGAAGCACAGTTAATAGAATAAGACTGATTTGCAATCCTCAAAGGCATCGCTCAAGGGAAAAGAGAGCAGGGCCCGCACATGTCCGGCCATGACATAAATTGAAGGAGACAGAATTACCATTGATACAAATTAAAAACAAATAAAAAAAGAACACAAGCTTGGTAGTGGGATTTCAAACTCCATTAAAGGCTGATTTAGTGAGCAGTGAACGGGAGAATGCATCTGGGAAAGTATGCCTTACAACTCCCTCACTATCATCCTGCTTGCACCATCTCCATTTGGTAAATAAGCCATTTAATTTAATGGGAAACTTTATTGACAGCTTGCACAACGCGGTTCCAAGGCAGAGTGGCTGTAGAGAGCAGATAAAACCTGACACTTCGCTTCAGTGCTTTAAAATAAGGTACTATGGATTGCATCTTTAACACTTCAGTGGCCAGATAGCTCCTAGAAAATAAAAAGAAAGATAATATAAGATATAAAGCTATCTCCACATAGCCCATAAGAACACCTACTCATTCTCTCTTCACATAAAACGTTAGTCCTACAATACACTGCCAACACCCATTAGCTAGAGAAACACTGCTGACCACACTACTTCGTGCTCTAGACTGAGTTCTCAACAATTTATAATGTCCCTCTCCCTTGAGTAGATTCCTGCCTCGTACATTTTCATTTAGAGTAACAACAAGTCAAATTGCTATTTTCTCATTTATATTGGAGATACAATGCATCAAATAAGTCACTCATCATATTTATCCATCAGACCTGCATTTTCTGTATCTTCAAGATGCCCTTTTCTACGTAATAGTCTCAGCAGAAATACGCTTCATGGCAATTCCCTATAGTCAAGCGGCCATACGACCAGTGCTGGTCTATTCTCACATGGGTTCAGCATGAGTACACAGCGATAATTACACGCAGCTCTCAGAGAGAGTCTTCACAGGATATTAGGTGCTAGGAATGAAGCGGGATGAGTCAATTTTCTGCAACTGCGCAATCAGCAACACTTTCATCCTTCTGCGAACTCCTCCACAAAAACACAAGTCGCGCGTAGGTATATCTAACACCTCTAGTATAACCTAGACGATTAGCCACACAGTCTTTAAACACCCTACACACTGAGTTGATACCCTAGACTTTCATCTCTCGATGTCTATATTCTACATCTTAACATCAGAGCAAAGACCAATGAAGAGCATTACACAATTTGAATCAACATTTACTCAGAAGCGAGCGATACTCATTTCCACTGCGTATTTCTATCATGTCATGCCTAACTAGCTTCTTCTGCATTCTCTCATACGGTAGAAGATCATCGTGTGCGCTCACGGGGCGGGGATCACCCCAGAAGGCTGTGAGTGGTGATAAAAGGCGTTTCATTGGCAGTTAAAGTACTGCAATAAAGAGATGAGCACAGCCGTGTGAAAGCCCCCTCAGACACAGAATGATACTATAGTTCAGAATATCTCTTACTTGAAAAATTATTCCCTCCAAAGAGTTTATTTGTGCTTGCGATCTGATCTTCTCAACCTCATGTGTGTAGTACTTATTACCTTTACCAAACACCACATATTCTTGATCTTCATAACGTAGTTTTTGTCGAATAGCGTCCTTACCATAAATTATGTAATCATAGTTTTGCCAAATGCCAATAGAATACACAATGCATAGGCTCGCAAACATTAATAAAGGCGGCCTAAGCCTGTGAGGCTAGGGAACGGCCAGTCTTCCATCAGATTTAACACTTATAGAGCGTTGACCAGAGACTAATATATGAGCTTGTACTCATCATAACTCTTACTTGCTGATCCACCAAGTCAATTCAGCTGATATCATGCAAGCTCCACATCATATGACACGTTATGTTGATAAACAAACGTCATACCTTCATTTAGCAGTTTTTAAACACTAACACTTCAGATTTAAAAGGGGAATCGCGTCACGTTCAGGTGAAGCGTGATCTTTGCGAGTGCGAGGCCCTCTTCTTACTCGAAAAGACACACAGTGACGACTAGAACATGAGACAAGTGAGGTAAGAAGAGAGACAACTGACATCTCCTGTATTAACAATATCGTGTGTGTTTCACTGACTATGTCGAGTGAAGAACACTGACTCCTGTTGCATATATGATGGAGCGATTACGACTGGAGAGCGGTCAGAGAGTGCACTACTTGCAGGCATCTGCTTCGATAATAAGCATCTACTCGGTATCACTCTGATATGTAGACAAGACACATCACTGAGCTCTGTTCTATACTATACCGGTTGGTATCTCCGAATATCTGCACATATGGCAGGAGCGCAAAAGAGCGTGCGTGAACTCTATGCGTGCAATCAAGCTCTTCGGCGGCGTTCCTCCTATAGAGAGGAGACTGAATTTAATACTCTGCATGAGTATTATCAGTCTGTTTATCTATATGAACTTACTTGAGAGTCTTCACGAGTGACTTGTCTTCAGTAGGAGGAGGAATGATATTCAGAGGAAAAATCTATATCACACTAATGACAGAGGCACGTCCTACTTAACCCAAGAGCACCAACTATTAAATAACAGTGTGACACATTCAGACAGCTTTTCCCATTTCAATCAGTTGCGTTTCGCTCTCAAAAAAACAGAGGAGAAACTCGTCTAACATCACTCTTAAACAGTGCTGTATTGCAGATCTTGGGTACAACCTACTACTCATATATTCAGCATCTTCTCGTATTCGCGCCTATTCTATTTTCTTCTCAGGCTATCTTTATTTGAACTCAAATACAATCCTGCTCCATTGAAACTGATATAAATTCTATGTCTATGCGTACATAGATGCCTCAAGCGTTCTCTCCCTCTAATCAGAACATCTGCACACCAGACGAGAGAAGATCTATCTATTTATCACAAAGTATGGTCCCCTTGACAAGTTCAACATATCTAGTCATGACAACGACTCCCTTGAGCCTCAGCCTACACCCATAATATCGCATCACAATCATGTGCGGACTATATAACTGATTCTATACAATCTTTACCACAGATATCCTTTAGGGCCCACACACTGTCTCTAACACTCAAACTATTTTCGAGCAACATTAACTGAGGTGCAAACGTCTATGTGCACATAATAACTGCTTGCAGACTCAAGACAGAGAGCGTAAAGTTCTCAGTCACGAGACTTACAGTGTAGCGTTTGAATCCATCAGACTGCGATTATGCGACCAGTGTCCTCATCATGACAGTGATTATAAAACGACGTTGTGCGCTGGCATACGACGGCATACAACAAACATGGCTGGACAAAAACCGTTCACCACTAAATTATATGTCATGGAGCAGTTCATGATAACTTGAGAGCCCCCCACCGGATTAGTACAAATTTCTGTCCCGAGAACCACCTCCATAGCATAATGCTAATATCTTATAGACGAGACTGGTGCGCACGAATCCCCCCTTACTATACAGCCAAGATGGGATGCACATTCAACTGTACGAACAGGTCATGGATGGTGACGAACACAGTTTTTGATTCGATAGGAGTCAATGCTGATATTTTAATAAAAATATTGCCGGCAACGGCATGATGACATACAGTGTCTTTCACTTTGCGCCACATCATTCACCCATCACAAAAACTGGATTAGCGCAGCCTCCACCGAATGTCAAGGGCATATCACCGCGGACACATCTGCGTGATATCGCACTATCTCGACGTTTTACCACGACCCTACAACGAATTTACTCCGTAACATATGTTAATTATTCACAAGTCTTACACACTATGATCAACACTGCGTGTAAGGAGCTGAAAAAAACAAATGGGATCGTCCCCCCTCAGCTTATGCAACAAGCACACACAATTTTTGCTAAAACAGATTCAGTATGTAAAAGCGCTAATCCAAACATACACGTGATGCACGTGCCTTTATACAATCAACGCCCAACGAAACGAGAGCGATGACACTACTTACACAGATCTCTACATATATTACATGCATGCGATAATCTCAGTAGCGACTAAGAAAGAACTGATCCACTGCGCATGATTTAGAATAAATGTGTCATTTCCTCAGGCTATGATTATATTATCATACCCCATATATGACGAATCACAGTCGAGGACTCACGCCCTGAAAGACTTCGAGGCATCTCAGATCTATTTCACAGACTGCGCTTGCCCATCATTTTTTAACTTCATAATCATATTGATGCATCGCTCCCTTGGTTACTCGTCATGATGCAGCGGGTACACAAGTCAGCACTATTCATTTTACAGCAGTGTGTGCATGAACGCAGTTAATACGTTAAAGGTTCCTATCTCCACAGTATCTCATATCGATCCTTTACAACAGCATGTATAGTCAACAAAACTAAACATAAACTAGTCTTAAGTTACCACAGACATCCACACATATTTTTTTCGAGTGCTTACATCATGAGCTATAATAGTTCCAAACACGTTCTACCGACAATGTCGCACACTAGATTCCACGATATATCACTGACCACCCTTCATTGCACCTACTACCAAAGAGTGAGACATAGCATGTGTGAGATAGTGCACATCCAACTACCTTCCGCTGAGTCGTATCGTTAACCAGCAGTCACACAAGATGAGCACATGCTCTCTTTTCTTATGAAATGTCTTTTACTGACAATCTCTCTCCAACGCGCTTTCAGAGAATCTGGTAGCTTTGTATGCAGGGCTATACTAAAACCACTTATAATCAGTGCCACTGTGTCGCACATCAACAAGAAGGGCTCACTAACGAAAGCAGATGACTTAGTACTCTTAAATGCCGCGCGTGGGATCTCTTCCTACACATCTCTACTACATTATGCCTCAATTTGAGTACACATTCATCAAACGTTGATGCATGTTACGAGATAGCTAAGTAGAGACACAACTCAACTATATGTTTTATTTCTATCAGAGAAGATATGATATTCACACTATATATATTGTTTTTCGTGTACTTTTACCTGGTTGTCACAAGTTACACTACCCATTTTGGAGAGACGTGCAATCATGTGCAGTCTGGAGGACTCGAGACTTAAACTATCCATAGTGTGTGTTCTCTTTCTTGTGGCGACAGGGGCAACAAGTGACATAAGACACACTGCACACAGTTTCACCTTAGCCAAGAAGGCTACAGGACTCGCTCTCTGTAGTGGAGTTATATACAAGCCACACGCGAAGATGAACGAGACAAAACTCAGTATAATTATTCCGAGCATACTGCATCACCGACTCAATCTTAGCCTTTGCACAATGCCCAGTTTGAGCAATCTGCTTCGTACACGGATGGCTTCGGTACCTAGTTCCTACAGGCAGGACAGTGACTTCTGGATATTACCTCAATACCCAAAAAAAAAAATACTTGTGATTCAGCCACACCAAGGTGTGAGGTAAAAACTAAAAATCCCAAATTTTATTCCATAAAGTACTATTACAAAAATTGACAAAGACCATAGTGAAGGGCTGCGCTGCTACAACATGCCGCTTGCTAAGAACACTTCCACAAGATCCTAAGTCAATTATGTGACGTACATGACATCCGAGTCACTTACGGGCGACGATACAATAACCGATCAACATCTCAAACATTTAAACATCAGAGGTAGAGCCGAAAAGAGTACTGCTACGATACGATGAAAGATTTCACACACAGCGGAAGGAACCATCTGTCCCACTGCTTAATTCCAAATAATCTGAGATGAAATTCCAACACACCAGACGTAACTCTATTTATATTATCGACAAAGACCGCGTTTCCTTACTCAACGCTTTGCTCACTACAACAAAAGTGCACAAGTATCTATATCAGTGCATCTATTGGAGACACGCTACAAAGGCGGTCTTTAATAATCTCCCACGATCTTACATCACACCTCCAGACTGCCGATTGGCTACATGAGTCAAGGCGGGATCACAGGGGACAAGAATAGTAAGTCGCACATTGCGCAAGCGTTTTTATATAGAGAGGGCGATCCATGACATGCTCGGTGCCACGACAGGGGTTGTGGGGATTTCGCCACAACTTGTCACGTGACCCCTATGAGTGAGGATGTCTGTGGTTGTATTGGTCAGGGCAGGTACCGTCTGCAACTTTAAAGAGGGAAGGTGGCATCCTTCTAAACACACAGCGTCTTGTGGCGCACACGGGTACGCGCCGCAAGATGCCGTGTGAACATACTCTAACACTCTGCTTGATGTCCATCTCCTAATGGCAGCAGCTAACACCCACTTTCTTTCACTAATGCAGTTGTAATATTTGATCTGGCCGAATATTCAAGCAAGTGGAGCAGTGACATTATCAGTGCACCACTTGCCTGAACTACCAATCAATGAATGTATGCAATACAAAAGAAAGGAGATAGTAAATACGTGTGTTTTGCATATAGTAAACTATATACTAACATTATAATATTGTGCTAATGGAGGCACAACACTCAAAAGCGCATTCAGTAAATGACAACTGAAGTAGGGAAGTCTATCTGCGATACCCTTGGACCAAGAACGGAACCGGGTAGATAAAGTGTAGATGCTTAGAGAATCCGATAGTTACTCCTCAGACCTCCATGTTTCAGAGACCAGATTGACTGCGCTGGACCTCATATGTAATTTTTGTAAAGGTCAAGCGCAGTCACTCTTGTCTGTAAAACATGGAGGTCTGAGGAGTAACTTGGATTCTCCAATTATCTACACACAATGATTGTTGACACGCTCCCCTCTTCTCAGTCACAGAGAATCATAGCGTTGTAAAGCCTAGGTAAACTGCAAAATGGGAAAACTCCTTGAGGGGGCTTTCACACGGTGCATCTTTTCACTTGCAGTACTTAACTGCAATGAAACTGCCTTTATTACCATCAAGCTTCTTTTAGTAATCTAAATTGTTTGGAAAGGCGTACTAAGTGAGTGCTCAATCATTGTGTTTAAAGTCTTGTGGATTATAAACACAATAATTGATTACTCATTTGTAACAAACAATTCAGATAACTGAAAAGAGCTTGCTGGTATTAAAGGCAGCTCAGTATTGCAACGTGAAAAGACTAAGGGTGCTTTCACACGGAGCGTTTTTGGTGCGTTTTTATTTTTTTTTGTTGCCTAAATCCCGATTCAATAACTGCTGATACAATCTGTGGGCAAACACACACAACACAACTTGCAAAAAAAGTGTTACAAAACAACATAAAAAAAAAAATTCCCCTGTGTGAAAGCAACCTAATGGCATGTCCCCACTGCACGGTTTTTTTCCGTCCGGCCGCAAAAACATTCTACAAGCCACAATCGTCCCCGTCCGGTTTTCGGACGGAATCTTGCTTTTTGAATGTGATGGGCTTTTCTCCACCTCGCGGAGAAAAGCCGGCCCCCCACCCCCCCCCCCCCATCGCCGCGGCCCGCGCAAAACAGGACAAATACCGGCCGGTATTTGTCCTGTGCTGTGAGAACGCACCCTCAGGGTGCGTTCTCACAGCACAGTTTTAACTGCGCTCCAATTAAACTGCATTTATCACCAGCAAGCTTTTTGCAAAACTGTTTGGAAAGTGAGTAATCAATTACTGTGTGTGAAGTCTTGTGGATTACAAACACACTAAGGCCATGTCCCCACAGTACCGGTTTTTTAGACTGTTTGCGGTTTTGCAGACGGTCTAAAAAACCGGCTGCCTTCCGTCCGGTTTTCAGACGGAATATGAACAAGTGAATGTGAAGGGAGGGGGCTTTTCTTCGCGATTAGCCCCCCTGCGCCTGTGTGCACGCCACAAAAACCAGACAAATACCCATCGGATAAACCCACCAGTATTTGTCCTGTGCCGTGGGGACGCGCCCTAATTGATAACTTACTTGAAACACCTTTCCAAACAATTTAGACAACTGAAAGAAGCTTGCTGGTAATAAAGGCAGTTTGATTGGAGCGCAGTTAAAACTGCACTGTGTGAAAGTAGCCTAAATAAAACCGCGCTGCATGAAAGCACTCTAATGTTCCATTAGTTGTGTAACCCATGTACTTCTTTTTTTTTTCTTTTTTTTTTTTTCTTCTTTTAAATAATAGATGCATTTTCTTTCAGAATAAGTTTATTATAATGTGAATCAATTACAGAAATATTAGAATTTGATATTTTTTAAGCATTTCATTGGTTTCTAGTAAAAAGATAAAGGAAAATCATATTTTAGCTAAACTCCAGATTAAGAAACCTTTTTTTAGGTCAACATAAATCTAAAATCATCAACTAAAACCTACACTACCTTGACTCTGTCAGAGATTATTTTTGTCTTGTTCTCTAGTAACTTCTTGGGTGTTACATTCAGCCGCTCTCTACATTATCAGTTCTATGTCTGGTACTTTCACACACTGCCGTACCTGCTGTGGTGCACCGATACCAACGTTCTGCCAGGACTTGTCAAGTATGAATTCGGATCACAGTTTAGTAGTGGCTGGGTGTTTCCTGAGATAATTCTCTCATACTACATGTCCTTATTTTTCCTTTCAGGATTCTTATATTGGGCCTCATTGAGCTATCATGGAACACCTTCCCCTCTACAGCTATGAGCTCCGGTGCCCTTCATGTGTGTCACTTGGCTATTCTACTTCACCTATGGTTTGGTGTTCCTCCAGATGAAAAGTCAACTAAGGACAATGTGGCAACCTCCAGGACTCCTCTTAAGAAGAAAGACTAATCCCTCTGTGTTCAAACATACTGTGTAGCCTTATTATTATCATCTGGAGAGTCCATACGTTACCAAGAATACTGTGGCTGAGAAGTGTTGGGACTTTCTCTGAAAGTGCAAGTAGAATGAGAGATGTTACCTTTATACGTTATTTTTTTTTTTTTTTTAATAAAAATTGTTGAAAAACCTGGCTTATTTTAGTTCAAAAGTGTCTTGCCATAAGGAGAAGAGAAAATAAAAAAAGAAGGTAACTGTATTCTAATAGGATTCACCTTGTAGGTCAATATAAGGCAGTAGACAGCTTTGGTCATTGCCTTTATTTTTAAGAAATTAAAATGGTCACCTCAGACATCACCAGGCTTGTAACACAGCATGTTTAAGTTGAGATTTTCATCCCAGTGACGAAGTAGTAAGAAAAGCTGTCTGGCAGCCCCTTTCAATGCAAGCAGCTGTAGACCATCAGGAAGAGTCTGTGCCCGTAGCCAACCCTCTGCCTTTGCTGCTAGTAGCTCCCATTCGGTAAAGAAGGCGGCACAACGATGCTCAAGCCATGCTAATGCGACAGCTGTGGCCCAAGAACATCCCTCAAGATCTGTATCTAATTCATTACCAGTCTCTGAAGGACATGGAGAAGTGTCACAAGGATCAGTCTCTGACCCTCGCCCACTGTCGGCTTGATGGCAGAGAGCTTCAGGGCAGGATGTGGCATATACTGGCAGAGAAGAAGTATCCTTTGTCATTGGAACCTGTGGCTGGGATCCTCCTTTACAAGAGTGTGCTCCACCTTCTCGGATAAAGGCCCCATGTTCTAATGGGCAAGGCTCGGACACTGGACTGAGGCTTCCATGGTGACAGGTGAATGGGGAAGCGCGGAGTAAACGCTGAAGTGAGATCTGGACAACACTGGAAAAACAGCTGTTTAAATTGAAAAAGCCCTCTGACGACTGCAAACTAATCTAAAAAAAGAAATAATAATTGGGTAAAGTGACGGAGCAGAAAAGGGAGGGCATGGTGAAATACAAGTTTCTACAAAATGTTCCTGCTAAATGTTAGTGAAACAGATCAATTAAAGAAAGGATTTTCGTACTACAATTTAAACTCCAAGCAAGTTGTGCCAATAAATGGTGTAGATTTACGAAAGCATTCATAACTATACACTGCAGTGTGAAGCCCCTGCTCCATTTTTCCCCAAACATGCAATACTACTGGAAATACTAGTTACAGCTTTAATGTTATTCTGACTTGTCACCACATACCATAACCATACTCTTAAGATATGACACAGGGTACAACACTCGGTATACTAGTCTCAGAAAACGCCTCCTCCCCCCACAGTGAAAAGGGGTTCGTTAGGGAAGAGATTTGCCATATAAAGTTCTACATGCTGCATTTCCCATACTACTTACTAACAGACTAGCAATGTGTCAGTCTATCCAACAAGTGCTGCACAGCAAGTGAAGGGAGCGATAATTAAAAGATAATCAGCTAGCGTAAATCACTACTTTTAAAGGAAACCTGTCAGGTGGTTTATTCTGCTCTATTTGAGAGCAGGATGTGATGGAGGGAGAGAGGCTGAGCTCTGTGACATACAGGGTTATATGATAGAGGAGCTGAACTCTGTGATATATCGGGTTATATGATAGAAAGAAGCTGAGCTCTGTGATATATAGGGTTATATATAGGGTCGATCATATAACCCTATGTATCATAGAGCTCAGCTCCTCTCCCTTGATCATATAAACCTATGTATCACAGAGCTCAGCTTCGCTCCTCTATCATATAACCCTGTATATCACAGAGCTCAGCTTCTCTCCTGTATCATATAACCCTATAGATCAGAGCTCAGCTCCTCTCCTGTATCATATAGCCCTATATACCACAGAGCTCAGCTCCTCTATTATATAACCCTGTATATCACAGAGCTCAGCTCCTCTCCTCTATCATATAACCTTATACATCACATTGCTCAGCTTCTCTCTATCATAACCTATATTTTACAGAACTCAGCTTCTCTTCCTCTGTCATATACCCCTATATATCACAGAGCTCAGCTCACCCTCTATCATATAACCCTATAGTTCAGAGCTCAGCTTCTCTCCTCTATCATAACCTATATTTCGCTGAGCTCAGTTTCTCTTCCTCTATCATATAACCCTATATACCAGAGCTCAGCTTCTCTTCCTATATCATATAACCCAATATATCACAGAGCTCAGCTCCTCTCCATCCATCACAAATAGGGCAGCATAAACCACCTGACAGGTTCCCTTTAAAAGCAGTGATTTTCGCTAGCTGATGATCTTTTAATTATCGGTCCCTTCACTTGCAGTGCAGCAACAGTTTGTAGAAACTTTGCCTCCCAGAGCAACTAATTAGGGCTCAGCTTACATTTCTTTTACAGCCCTGGAACTATGAAAGCTGAGCTGGAATGTGTTACTGTGGGCAAGAAAGACTGATAAATGAGGCCCACTGGGGCACATTTTTAAAGGCAACCGGCAAAATTCTGGTGCAATTTGCACCAAAGATAGTGCTGTACATGCTTTACCTCACATTATTATATTGAAATCTTATATGCCTAATCATGCTCCTTGCCCCAGAAGTATATCTGTATGGGGGATACACATAAGATAGTTGTCTAGCTAGCTTCTGTTTAATGTGTATGAGCATCTTTAAAATGAGACATTTAGAGAACTTACCAAGGGTAGATAGTCCATTAACACAGGTTCAGATTTTGGCTCCTTATCTCCAGTTAAACACGGCTTTAAGGGGGACAGTTTTCCAGACAAACTGCGGATTTTCTTTTTACCAACACTAACCCTAAATGCAAATGGAACAAAGTTTAAATTAAAAAAAAATAGTGGGTCAGAAATACATACCGTTTAATACTATATATTACTTACCTTGAGCTTATAGAGGTGTCTGATTTCTGGGATGTAGAAAGGCTGTTATTTTGTCCTAAAATGTAGGGCTCAAATTAGCGATGAGGGTCAGCTAGTCACTTTTACAAGGATACGAAATAAATATGTATGAATGCAAAATTGTTAAAGATATACATGAGTTGGAAGGCATGTTAATTTATACATGTTTTTAAAATCATACTACTTTGTCTATATTTATAGATTATAAATATGTACTAGTCGTTCGGTACTACAATCAGTGGTTTATATATTGAGTGGGCCTAGAGAAGACAATTATTGTGTTAACTTAGAGTTATAAGAAATTCTGAAATTTTAGACCTGGTAGAGATGTGGAACCAGACCCTTTTTCGCCGTCACTGTGTTCTTTGTTTTTACTGAAAAAATGTCGCAGCTTGCTGCATTATTTTTTTCTGTCATTTCCAATGGAATTTGGACAGAAACTGGCAACGCTAATGTGAACTACACCTCATACATACAGTTGAAACCAGAAGTTTACATACACTATATAAAAAGACACATATGCATGTTTTTCTCACTATCTGACATGAAATCAGAATAAACCTTATTTTAGGTCAATTAGGATGACCAACATTATTTAATTTGCCAAATGCCAGAGGTATTTTTATTACTTTCTGCAAAGTCAAAAGTTTACATACACTAGAATTACTATGCCTTTAAACAATTTGAAACAGCACATATTATGATGTCTTTGGAAGCTTCTGATAGGTTTATTGGCAACATCTGAGTTAGGTAGAGACCTTTGAATGTATTTTTTAACGTACCCCAGAAACGCACTGCTTCTGGGTGTAACATCATGTGAAAGTCAAGAGAAATCAGCCAATATATCAGGAATGAACTGTGAATTTAAATCAAGTCTAAGCACCCTTTTGGGTGAAAAATTTCCAGATCCCTGAAAGTCCCTTTTCATCCTGAAAAAACCCAATTATAGGGAAAGTAAAAACCCAAGAGGGAAAAATTTTTCCCAAGCCATCAACCCCAAAGGAAAGGAGGAGGGGTTTTCGGTGTGATAACATGCTTTGGCCCCGACTTTTCATACCCAAACCCCAAAAAACAAAAGCAAAATTTTTTTGAAGATGCGGGGAAAGAAGTTTGGAAAAAGATTGGTCTTTATCCACTTAAAAATGAGTATGTATCAACATAGGCTAAAAGGGGACTCTGCCTGGAAGAAGCCATTACTCCCAAAAATAAACATTAAAAGCCCAAGTTTCATTTTTTAAAATTCACACAGGAAAACAAAGACCTCCCATTTTTAAAAGACATGTCTTGTGGCCCCTGATGAAATTTAAAAATTTAAAACCTTTTGGGGCCATAATGCCCAAATTTTAAACATTTAAGAAAAAAAGGGGAAGCTCGGAAGCCCAAAGAACCCCTCCCAACTTTTTAAACACGGGGGGGGGGGCAGCATAAGGGTTTGTGGGGTTTTTTTGTTGCAGGGGGGATTTGGGTGAAACTTCAAAAAATTTAAAAAGTCATCTTAGGAAAAAAAGTTTAAAATTTGGCAATACGGGAAGCAACATCCCAAGACATAAACCCCGGAATTTAAAAGCTAGGTGGGAAATGAACAATGACCCGAACTTATGCCAAACGGGCTAAAAAGGGGGAATTAAGGAAAACCAAGTCAATGTTTTGGAGTGGCCATCACAAAACCCTGATTTTCATTTCTTATGAAAATTTACGGGGGGAAAGTGAAAAGGCGGGTTTGAGATCAAAAGCGACCAACAAACTTTGGTTCGGTTTTAAAACCAGTTCTGCCCAAGGGGGGAAGGGGGGCCAACTAATGTGAGAAGTTTTTTGGGAAGGTTTCCCCAAAAACCCTTTTTGCCCCAAAGTCACATATTTAAGGGCAATCCCTACTAAAAAACAAATAAAATGTATGTAAACTTTTGACTTGGGGGGGAAAAAAGAAAATTAAAAAGGCCCTTAAAAAAATCTCTTCATTATTCTTTTGGAAAATTTAAATTTTTTTGGAAAACCCTAATTTTGCCCCTAAACAAAATAAAACCTGACAGAAGAAAGGCGGTTTTTTTAAAGAGCATCCCCAAAATCCCCCCCCCACCCCCCCCTAATATGTTTCCCCAAAAATTGTTAAGTTTTTCCCACAAAAAATTTTTTGAATAACCTCTTGGTTTGAAACCCCCAAGGTATAACCCCCCCCAACGGTGGGAAAATTAG
Source organism: Phyllomedusa bahiana (assembly GCA_025379985.1). Lineage (NCBI taxonomy): Eukaryota > Metazoa > Chordata > Amphibia > Anura > Hylidae > Phyllomedusa > Phyllomedusa bahiana. Next base: position 55,529 of record JAODAL010015135.1, on the reverse strand, counting down.
CCCCCCCCCCCGCCCCCCCAAATTGTTTTAATTGGAAAAATTTTAAATTTGCAAATTTATGGGGAAACTAAGTTTTTTGGCCCACCAACAAACCAGCAAGATTTTGGCTCTAAACAGACCTTAAAAAACTTCTTTAAGAGGCACCTTTTCCCCCCAACTCATTACCTGTAGAAATGGAAACCTGTTTAAAAATTTTAATTCCGTATAAAAGACATCTGTTTTTAAAAAACCTAAAAACCGGGTCAAAATTTCCAAAAACTTACAATGGTGAAGCCCCAAAGAGTTTTTGAAGGACCCCCGAAACAAAATTGTAGCCTTGCACCAGGTTGGGAAAGACTGAATAGGCAAGCCTTGTTGTGAAAAAAATCATTGTCAGAGCAAAAATTAAAAGAAAATAAAAAGCCCAAAAGACCATTTGAAAATTTTTGCCCTGCGGGCCCCCCAATGAGGGAGATCTAAAAAACCGTAGGGGTCAAAATGATCACAAGAACAGTGAGCAAAAATCCCAGAACCAACGGGTGGGCCCTAGGAATTGGACCTGCAGAGAGCTGGGACCAACGTAACATCGGCTGCCATCAGTAAACACTATGCAGCCAGGACTCTGCAGTGCCGAGTGTCCCCTGCTTGAGCCAGAACATGTCTGTGCCCATCTGAAGTTTGCTAGAGAGCATTTGGATGATCCAGAAGAGTATTGGGAGAATGTCATATGGTCAGATGAAACCAAAGTAGAACCATCTGACAGAAACACAACTCGCCGTGTTTGGAGGAGAGAGAATTCTGAGTTGCATCCAAAGAACACCATACCTACTGTGAAGCATGGGGGTGGCAACATCATGCTTTGGGGCTGTTTCTCTGCAAAGGGACCATTAGGACGGATCCGTGTACATGAAAGAATGAGTGGGGCCAGGTAGCTTGAGATTTTGAGTGCAAACCTCCTTCCATCAGCAAGGGCATTGAAGATGAAAGGTGGCTGGGTCTTTCAGCATGACAATGATCCAAAGCACAGTGCCTGGGCAACGAAGGAGTGGCTTTGCAAGAAGCATTTCAAGGTCCTGGAGTGGCCTAGCCAATCTGCAGATCTCAACACCACAGAAAACCTTTGTAGGGAGTTGAAAGTCCGTGTTTCCCAGCGACAGCCCCAAAACATCACTGCTCTAGAGGAGATCTGCATGGAGGAATGGGCCAACATACCAGCAACAGTGTATGCAACCTTGTGAAGACTTACAGAAAACGTTTGACCTCTGTCATTGCCAACAAAGGATATATAACAAAGTATTGGGGTGAACTTTTGTTATTGGCCAAATACTTATTTTCCACGATAATTTGCAAAAACATTCTTTCCAAATCAGACAATGCGATTTTCTAGATTTGTTTTCTCATTTTGTCTCTCATAGTTGAGGTCTACCTATGATGTCAATTAAAGGCCTCGTTCATCTTTTTAAGTGGGAGAACTTGCACAATTGGTGGCTGACTAAATACTTTTTTCCCCACTGTCTGTAATATATATATATATATATATATATATATTTATTACTACGGATAAGAAATGTTGATATTTTTTTTTTTTACAATTAATGGGATAAATCTGGTTTAATTCATGTTTCCAGGGTCTAATGAATTGTTTCCAGTCAAGAAATTCATCTGTAAGCAAAATATAATAGCGAAGTGGATGATTTATCAGCCTTCAGTCCAGACTGATTGGCTTACAGAAGATTGTGTAGTCTAGATACAATTGTACACCATGTTCACATTTGCATTGTACTTTTTCTTTATAACAGAAGCTACAATGCTCTGCTGAATCTGTTAATGGAGTATAAAGGGTCCAGTGAGGAGTGATTTCAATGCCATTTTTCCTTGGAATCTGACCAAATTATCATCGAAGAAGCTTCTAATGCAGCAGTTAAAAGGAGTGCTCTAGTTTTTTTTTTTTTTAAATAAACATTAAATAGAGCAAGAGTAGGTGAAAATAGAAAAAAAAATGCAGACATGACTTCCGGTCCCGCACTGCTATCATTCTGTAACGCCCCTGGAACCATTTCTCTTTACCTCCTGTCCATCAGAAGACACTTGTGCTCCATACACACACTATGGAGTACAAGTCTTTGCTGATGTCGGAACCAGAAGTGAAGAGGGAGACCGGGAACAAGTATGCCATTTCTTTCTATCTACCCCTCCTTAGCCCCATTTAACGTTAATTTATAAGAAAACTGCAACATCCCTTTAACCAAAAACTTTAGATCGGTAAAAGTTTTAAGTCTCTTCATGTAAACAGCAAGGTTTCTGTTCAGCAGGCAGTATTTTGAATAATAATTACAAATTAAACCAATAGGATACAGTGTTTGTCAGCTTGGTTATATAAATTAAAGACAGCTGACCTAAGGGCCTAGAAACAAAGTGCCAGAAGAAGCACAAAATATAGTAGAAATACATGGTTTACATTTCAGATGTTCCTTTTCACTGTAAACCTACCTTCCTGACATCCCATGTTCTCAAAGCCATTTTCAGAAGATATTCTTGGTGGGAAAGTTGGTGGAAGTGGAGATCTGGCTGTTAGAAGAAAAGAGATCTATAATTTAACAGCTGCAATTTTTCTAAAAGTTTTCACTGCATGTTAACTTCACATAGCAATGTTTTGCTTTTTTGTCTTTACAAATACACGGTTAGTGAATTTTAAATTATGAAGTACGATATGTTAGATTTTAAAATAATCTACATGGCCTGTGGCTTCACCATATCTTTACCATATACCTTTGTTGAACGTCTTTAGAAGAGCATATTACTGAAAAGGTCTTTTCTATCGGCTACTCTGTCAAACAGAAACTTCAGGCCCAAATTTAGAAACTTTTTAACTTATATAAACGAGGGTACTTGTAGCACCCTATTGATTAACGGTTTATCAACTTCTCCAATAGATGTTTTTGGAGTCACCTGACAAGGTTGTCAGTTGTCTCCATCGTTCTTTGATCTTGCATTGGGCCCGCTGTTATACCACCTTCAACCCTGCTACAATGAAAGGTGAGGGGTGGAGCCCTCCCCCACTGTGGTTATGGCTGTTTTTGTGTACTCACCCCACCCTTTTTATTTATTTATTTGTTTTTTTTGGTGTTCCCTCCTGCTTCTACAACCAAGTAATAATACAACTCAACTTCCTTAGGGGACCAATGCCGATTTTGTTCACAACGCTTTTTCCCAGGTGTCTCGTTGGTAAACATAGACCAGGTACCTGTTGGCCGTCTCATCTATGCTTGTACAATCTAGTAAAACATCTTGGTTCCCTTAGAGGACCAACACTGGCTCTGTATGAGGTAACTTATTTATATGTAAATACATTTACACATTGTTGACAAGTGCTGGTGGGCATAGGCCAAGTATTTAATGGCTGCTAGTCATTTATGCTCGTATCATCTAGAAAAGTCACCTCAGTTCCCTCCGGAGTCCAGAGTTGACTTTGTCCATGGCATCCTTATCCAAGGTGTCAAAACATTAGCTTCTTGTGAACATGTGTTAAGTTATCCATCCCAGGTACTTACTGGCAGTTACTCATCAATACCTCTTTCATTTTGGTAAGACACCTTGGCTCATTTGGAGCATCAATGTTGACTTTATGTTTTCTATGTGTTTTGCTAACAAATGTTATTCAATATAAGACAGGCATTGACTGGCTGCTATTCAACTACACTTGTATTATTACCCTATTTGCTTTTGTATGTGATTTGTATTGTTTAAGAAAATTAATAAAAATGTAAAAATTGGAAAAAGGATATTGGACACCTGGATACTCAAATCCCCTCCACCACTCAAACTGTTCCTGGAGAAGCTCTCGTTTATTATGAAGGACTGGGTGGAGGCCATGCTTAGAAAAGAAACACATGTCTAAAAATTATTTTAGATCTGGTATTGCTTTATCCCATTGTTGCCAGGAAGAATTCAGAATGTCATTAGGGATTGCTTTAGTTTATCCACCTGGTTCCAGAAACAGATACTAATGGAGGACCCGCCAATCCCAGAAGTATAACTGGAGAGCGGGTTAGGAAATTCAAACTGAGGGACCGCACGCAGTGCAATTGTCAACTTCACTCAGGTTTCCACACTGCAAATTGAGCTGTTGGTGTAACCCCAGACGGGCCTTCCTGTAACATTTTCTTGAGTTGGTGAGGAGGGTGGGCTCTGATTTAAATGAATATGGATAAATATTTTGAGAAATGGTGTGTGAGCGGCTGCCCTTGCTGCTTTAGTTTATGATGCTTAATGGTTTAAACACAATGATCAATATGACACCTGCAGGAGTCGGTGGTTATGTTAAGAAGTATTCCAAACGTCAACCAAATTTTACTAAGATATCTCAGAGGCGTGAACGGACAGAGGCTCACACTACTGTTGAATCAAACAAGTGTCTTTGTTTTTGTTAAAAATGGTTTTGTGTAAGATCTGTTGGATTTATGTATGACATTTTTCTTTTAATACAATGTGTACGCTGGAGTGCTTAAAGGGGTTTTCGGGACTATATTTGTTATAGAGCTCACAACATAATTATATTGAACTTTGTAACTGATACTCATTAAAAATTATTTTCCTGTTCAGCTTTGCAAAACCAGGCAGAGAGCCTTTTACTCCCCTTCTTCCTACTTCCTGCATACCATGTGACGTCCATCAATCACATGATTTTGCTTCTGAATCTTTGGAAATTTTGTCATCACTCAGTGAGTTTGCTTTGAAGCCAGGCTCAGCTCAGAAACATTTCCCTGTGGTGAGTGTGATCTAAACAAAGAAGATCTGGCTGCCTCTAGTGACTCATCAGTCACTATGTAGACAGAATGTAACCATTCAAGTATAGAGCTGGAGGGGGAGAGTGTTATAGACATACAGTGAAAACTATGTGTCCATAGTGATTCATCACTGCTAGAGTTTAGCTGCCTTCTTTATTGTGTACTGTCTTTACTTCTTCTGATAGGAGGAAATTCTCAGAAGACTTTCATTTTTTGATTAGCTGAATGTGTATTAGGGCCTCTAGATTCTCCAGCAGCAGTCAGAAAAAAGTCTTCCTACTGGTCTTTATATAGTAGTGGTGCCAAGGTAAAGCGTCATGAGACATCACTGGTTGCAGAGAGGGTGACACATCCTCTACAGCAGGCACAGAGCTTTCCCATGATCAAAACATTATTGCTAGATAGACTATCTAGTGTATAGGAAAGCTGGGTGATGCCACATTCCCCACAGCACTCAGTTACAATGATGGGGTAGATGTGTATTTGCTGTGGAGGATATATAGCACATACATAGAAATATATAAAGCAAATTACATATATAAAAAAAAAAAATATATATATATATATATATGTAAATATAAAGCAAAATTACATATAATATATATATGTAATTTGCTTTATATATTTCTATGTATGTGCTATACATCCTCCACAGCAAATATACATCTACCCCACCATTGTAACTGAGTGCTGTGGGGAATGTGGCATCACCCAGCTTTCCTATACACTAGATCAGGGGTAGGCAATTAATTTTCCCATGGGGCCGCATGAGAAAGTGGGATGATTTTAGAGGGCCGGACTAATAATAATAAAAAAAAAACAACATAGGGCGAAAGGGGAAAAAATTCATTTTTGGGAAATTTTGTGGAAACTTACTCTGTACGCTCAGTAAGGCAGGTATATACAGCTCCCCTCAGTAAGGTAGGTATATAGATATATGTCCCCTCAGGCAGGCAGGTATACAGATATACTTTACCTAAGTAAGGCAGGTATAGGCCCCCTCAGGTATATAGATAATCATAGGCCCCCTCAGATAGGTATATAGATAGTCATAGGCCCTTCAGATAGGTATATAGTCATAGGCCCCCTCAGATAGGTATATAGATAGTCATAGGCCCCCTCAGATAGGTATATAGATTTATGACAGAAATTAAAAATAACAAAACTAATACTCACCTTACCTGCTTCCCCACCGAGCGTTTTCCTCTCCTGACCGAGGCTGGCGGCGTGATGAAGTCATCACGTCACCAGCGCCGGGACGCTCCTCCGGCAGCTCCTCTGCACGCAGAGGAGAGGCAGCGGCACGATGAGTTGACTACATCGCATCGCTGCCTAATACACATACTGGGGACATTTACTGCAGAGCTGACGCCCGCCGCGGCTTCTCAGCACTAATCGGCCGCAGCGGCCGTCAGCGCTGCTACTAATAGACCTGGGCATCATACACCGTGGGCCGCATCCGACCATATAGCAGGCCGTACAATGCCCATGTCTGCACTAGTCTTATCTAGCAATAATTTTTTTGATCATGGGAAAGCTCTGTGCCTGCTGTAGGGGATGCGTCATCCTCTCTGCACCCAGTGATGTCTCACGACGCTTTACCTTGGCACCACTACTACATAGGCAGACTTTTTTCTGACTGCTGCTGGATAATCCAGAGGTCCTAATGCACATTCAGCTAATCAAAAAATGATATATACACACACACACATACACACACATATAACCTCAATTCCAAACAAGTTGGGACACTAAACAAATTAAGAATAAAAACTGAATGCAATGATGTGGAGGTGCCAACATCTAATATTTTATTCAGAATAGAACATAGATGACAGATCAAAAGAGTTTAATCTGAGTAAATGTAACATTTTAAAGGAAAAATATGTTGATTCAAAATTTCAGTGTCTACAAATGCCCAAAAAGTTGGGACAAGTAGCAATAGGTGGCTGAAAAAATTACACTGAAAATATAACGAACAGCTGGAAGACCAATCAACACTAATTAGGTGAATTGCCAACATAATTGGGTATAAAAAGAGCTACTCAGAGTGTCAGTGTCTCTCTGAAGCCAAGATGGAAAGAGGATCACCAAGTCTACCATTGTTGCGCAGGAAGATAGTGCAGCAATACCATGATGGTGTTACCCAGCGTAAAATAGCAAAGACTTTAACGTTATCATCATCAACCATACATAACATCATCAAAAGATTCAGAGAATCTGGAACAATCGCGTAAGGGTCGTAAAACTCTACTGGATGCTCGTGATCTCCGGGCCCTTAAACGTCACTGCACCTCAAACAGGAATGCCACTGTCAAGGAAATCACAGAATGGGCTCAGGAATACTTCCCGAAAGCATATCATTATGTCAGTGAACACAATCCACCGTGCCATCCGCCGTTGCCAGCTGAAAGTCTACAGTGCAAAGAGGAAGCTATTTCTAAGCAAGCTCCACAAGCTCAGCCGTGTGCACTGGGCCAGGGGTCATTTAAAATGGAGTGTGGCAAAATGGAAAACTGTTCTGTGGTCAGATGAGTCACGATTTGAAGTTCTTTATGGAACAGTGGGACACCATGTCATCCGGACCAGAGAGGACAAGGACAACCCAAGTTGTTATCAATGCTTCATTCAGAACCCTGCATCACTGATGGTATGGGGTTGCATGAGTGCTTGTGGCATGGGTAGCTTGCATGTCTGGAAAGGCACCATTAATGCAGAGAGCTATGTTCAGGTTCTAGAACAACATATGCTCCCATCTAGACGTCATCTCTTTCTGGGAAGATCATGCATTTTTCAACAAGATAATGCCAGACCACATTCTGCAGCAATCACAACATCATGGCTACGTAGGAGAAGGATCCGGGTACTGAAATGGCCAGCCTGCAGTCCAGATCTTTCACCTATAGAGAACATTTGGCGAATCATAAAGAGGAAGGTGAAACAAAGAAGGCCCAAGACGATTGAACAGTTAGAGGCCTGTATTAGACATGAATGGGAGCATTCCTATTTCTATTCTTGAGTTTCTGATCTCCTTTGTCCCCAGAATTCTGTTGACTGTTGTAAGATGATTGGGGGATGCCACAGAGTGGTTTAAACGGATTGGTCCAATGGGTTTTGTTGACGCCATGAAATTTTGAAACATATTTTTCACTTAAAATGATACATTCTCTCAGTTTCAACTTTTGATCTGTGATTTGTGTTCTATTCTGAATATAATATTAGATGTTGGCACCTCCACATCATTGCATCCAGTTTTTATTCACAACTTGTTTAGTGTCCCAACTTTTTGGGATTTGAGGTTGTATATTATATATGTGTGTGTGTGTGTGTGTGTGTAATTTGATTTATATATTTCTATGTATGTGATATACATCCTCCACAGCAAATACACATCTACCCCATCATTGTAACTGAATGCTGTGGGGAATGTGGCATCACCCAGCTTTCCTATACACTAGATAGTCTATCTATCAATAATTTTTTGATCATGGGGAAGCTCTGTGCCTGCTGTAGGGGATTTGTCATCCTCTCTGCACCCAGTGATGTCTAACAACGTTTTACCTTGGCACCACTAGTACATAAAGACCAGTAGGCAGACTTTTTTTCTGACTGCTGCTGGATAGTCAAAAAATGAAAGTCTTCTGACAATTTCCTCCTATCAGAAGAAGTAAAGACAGTACACAATAATAAAGGCAGCTAGACTCTAGCAATGATGAATCACTATGGACACATAGTTTTCACTGTATGTCTATAACACTCTCCCCCTCCAGCTCTATACTTGAATAATTACATTCTGTCTACATAGTGACTGATGAGTCACTAGAGGCAGCCAGATCTTCTTTGTTCAGGTCACACACCACAGGGGAATGTTCCTGAGCTGAGCTTGGCTTCAAAGCAAACCCACTGAGTGATGACAAAATGTCCATAGACTCAGAAGCAAAATCATGTGATCGATGGACGTCACATGGTATGGAGAAAGTAAAGGGCTCTCTGCCTGGTTTTGCAAAGCAGAACAGGTAAATAATTTACAAAGTTCAATATAATTATGTTGTGAGCTCTATAACAAATACAGTCCTGAAAACCCCTTTAAGCACTCCAGCGTACACATTGTATTAAAAGAAAAATGTCATATAGAAATCCAACAGATCTTACACAAAACAATTTTTAACAAAAACAAACATTTAAACAAAGACACTTGTTTGATTCAACAGTAGTGTGAGCCTCTGTCCATATTACATATTATATATATTTGTACCTGTATTAAATAAATTATAGGATCAGGAAATGTTTTTTTTTTTTTTATCATGTTACAAACTGATTGGTGCACAGTACTACACAAATCCTGCTGCAGGCAACCAGGAAGTGAAGTGGAACAGAGATGCAGGGATATGAGGTGTACATGTCTGAGAATGACAATGAACAGTGAGTGCTAGGAGGATTATGGGGCGGTCGCAGAGAAGTCCTAGATTGTAACTGCAAGGGATTCTGGGACTTGAAGGAAATATCTGCAGGAGAACTACTGACACTCCCACAATCAGGTAGTTTCACTGATCTTAATGATAGATGAATAAGGAGGCAAAAGGAAAGAAACATGAAGGTAGTGGGATATCTTTACTTTTCCATATAAATGCTGTTTATAGTGTTCTATGAAAACATTAAACTCCTGGATAACCCATTTAATAAAAAGATTTTAAAGAAGAGCATATTAAAACACAAGTTTTGTGACATTTGCGGTTTTAGTAAATACTTGTATTCACCATAAAATAATTACGAAGTATCTTTATTTAGAATTCTGCAGTGTGCCATTTCTCTGTTATTTTTCCTAGAAATAAATACATTGATAACCTACTGTTACCTTTCTATTTGTATAATGAGTAACTGGTAACATCTAGCTGCTAATTTATTTATACATTTCTAGTAGGAATAAAATGGGAATGGAACAACACAAAGCACTAAGATAAGATGCACTAACATAGGTATTTCATGAAGACTACAGATTAATCATATTTGAGACTACTGATAAACTGTACTTACTATTTTGCCATAGGCAAACTTAAACTCTATCAGTTCTCTTTCTATAAAACACTAAAACGTAACTTTTATTATGTATAACTCTTAACTTCTATACACACTATTTAAAAACCTGATTTCTAACCTCACCAATTAACCCATTCTAAATCTGAATGAAGGGCTAGCTCCATTTCCATTATCAAGTCTGGTGGAACCCCACCTACCAACAGGTAAGCCTTATATATACAGCAAATTATTAACTCCAGTGAGGGATCCCAAGCCTCCTACTTGGGCAGTCATCCCTAATCTAATGGACACAGGACAAATAAGGCTCCCTTTTGACACCCTCTGCAGCGGGTGGCACTTGTAGACAGAGGTGAGAAATCACAATTTAAAACGTCATGCCTGACCTCCACGAAATGTTTCACCAGCTAACCTGGCTTCATCAGGGGGTTAGAGGTCCGGTTTGGGGAGGTCAGGGATGACGTTTTAAATTGTGATTTCTCACCTCTGTCTACAAGTGTCACCCGCTGCAGAGGGTGTCAAAAGGGAGCCTTATTTGTCCTGTGTCCATTAGATTAGGGATGACTGCCCAAGTAGGAGGCTTGGGATCCCTCACTGGAGTTAATAATTTGCTGTATATAAAAGGCTTTCCTGTTGGTAGGTGAGGGTCCACCAGACTTGATAATGGAAAAGGAGTTATTCCTTCTTTCAGAAGTAGAAAGGGTTAAATGGTGAGGTTAGAAATCAGGTTTTTAAATAGTGTGTATCGAGGTTAAGAGTTATACATAATAAGTTTTAGTGTTTTATAGATAGAGTTTAAGTTTGCCTATGGCAAAATAGTAAATATAGTGATCAAAAGTCACTCTCTGTTCTCGTGAGATTCCCTTTTTTTTGGAGACTACAGATAAACTGGACACCAATAAAGCAATTACTAGTGTAAAAGTATTCTTCTTTAAATCACACAGAACACACTAGTCTACTCTGGGACTAAGGCAAGCTGACTAAATTTCTTGAATAATTCTGACTATCCAAAAATCTTAGGTAATAATTTCCCATTCCTTGTGAATACCCATGATAATGCCACCCACTTCGAGGTCAATATTAGTTTTGATTCACATGATTGCTGTTGAGGATAGTTCTTCCCTTGCCCCCTTTAAGAACGCTCCACCCACCAGACTTGCTTTTTCCTTTGGATTCATGCAGAGAATATCAATCAATCTCCATGTAGTTTTGTGCCGCATTAAAATATGTATGACTAATTGCCATTTCCGTGTTCCACGCCACAATAAATTGGTATCTATGCTGTGCAAAGGATGTTTCTAATTACCTGCATTTTCAAATGTGTCATCTATGAGTTCTGAGTGCCTGTTATCTGCCATACTCCAGCTCCCAGAATTTGAGCTGCCACACCTTCTGCTGCGCCCACCTAGAAAATCCAAGGCCAAATCATGGATTTTTTTCCCTTTACCATTACTTTACAAATGATTGTATGTTCTACCCCCTCCTTACCTCTACGTACAATCATGTGGTCAGGAAGAACATCCTGGGTATCCAGGTCTACAGGAATATGGCAAGTAAAGAGGGAGACTTGTGAGCAAGATTTACTGGTCTGTGTGGCTTTCAGTCGGAATCGTCGAGAAGAACCTACAAAGAAAGTTTCATTAAAGTGAACCTGTCGGGTAGATTATGCTACCAAATATGAGAGCAGGATGTGATAGAAGTTGAGCCCTGTGAGATCTAGGTTTACATAATTTAGAGCAAAATTTCTACGAAAAAAATCAAAGTAAAACCTGACCAGAGTCATTAAAGGCGTTGTCTCACTACATTGATTCACTTACCTCAGTCCTGTTTTCTTTGTTTCCCTTTGAATTCAGGAGCGTGTTTACTGGCTTCCACTAGGCTGCAATAGAAGCCAGGACTGTAGCTATAGCAACCAGTGCTGGCAACCTATCAGGATAGATCAAACAGGTCTGTAGCTATGGCGACCTGAGGAGCTGACGCAGCCCATACAAGAGGGATATCTCGAATTAGGTAGGACACTGTTAATGGACATATATTGCAAAGTGACTTGTTTTTGCAAGATCTTTAACATAAAAAGCAATCCTTGTAGTGAGACAACCCTTTTAAGTCATTAAGCTAACCCCACCCACACACATTGATTGACAGTATTTCCTGCATTAGTGTGTATACAGAACTGTATGTGGCTAGGGTCATCAGTACTTTCAGTTTCACTTTTATGATTTTCTATACTTTTTACTCAGGAAATCAGCTTTAAAATCAAATAAACTTATACCTCCCAGAGCTCAGCTTTCAGCTATCATTTCCTGCTCTCAGATAAGGTAGCAGAAATCACCTGACAGGTGCCTTCTAAGTGAGAACATAATCACAATAGTAAACTACTTACATACATGTGTTTTTAAAAGATTTTAAAAAGGCAGCTATTACCGTGTTCAATGTCACACTCTCTCCAAGCCATATCCTCATTGTCTCGAATCACAGAGCGTGCAGCCAAGCGGTGCAGGTCATAACACTTTTCATACCCGGTACAGGTTTCCAAATCCTCTCCAGCACCATTTAGTAGTTGCTCCAAACTTAATGTTGTTTCCCAAGTGTGGTTGCTGCTTCCAATGTAGCCATGGATTACAGCTCGGCACTGCCAACCACATTCACTGCTGACTCCAGAGCCCACATTTGCTGCATCTGCAGCTGGAGATGCAGAGAAAAGATACTGTGCATCCACCAGCATGTCCCAGTCCAGCTGTGCAGGAGAAGGAAGCTGACTGGTCACTGGATAACAAAGAACATAAAAATAAAATTTACAATAGCCTAGCTGAAAATCCAGATAGCCTGTCTGTTGTGAATGGGATGTAGGCTATCTATGAGTTTGAAGCCAAGACTTCCATTTGGAAATAAAAGTAACCGATCCTACAGTGCCTATTAAAATGACTAGATCCATTTCAGTAACAAATCTATTTTCCTCATTTCTATAGAGGAATGCCACAGTCTTTACTAAACTGACACAAAGAGCATAAAAATGAATATCAAAGAAATGAATGGGCTTTCACAGTAAAGCATCTGCATTATATCAGATTCTCTGGACCTTCTGTAGTCTTTTAGGTAACAAAGACTTGCACTGATTAAGAAGTTCATCAGTAGAACATCAAGTATTAAAATGATATATACAAGAGGATATTCAGAGCACATTAATACTCCAAAAATTAAGATAATAGCTCAACTATTTTTACAATTTTAAACTATTGTAGAACAAAATAATCAAACACACACACCAATATACAGTTGAAATCAGAAGTTTACATACACTATATAAAAAGACACATCTGCATGTTTTTCTCACTATTTTACATGAAATCAGAATAAACATTACACGTTTTAGGTCAATTAGGGTTACCAAAATTATTTATATTTGTCAAATGCCAGAATAATGAGCAAGAGAGAATTTTTTAAAGCATTTTTCATTACTTTCTGCAAAGTCAAAAGTTTCCATACATTTCATTAGTATTTGGTAGCATTGCCCTTAAACTGTATGACTTGGGTCAAACATTTTGGATATCCTTACACGAGCTTTTCACAATTGTTGGCAGGAATTTTGACCCATTCCTACTGACAGAACTGGTACCGTATAACTGAGCCATGTTTGTAGGTCGTCTTGCTCGCACCTGCCTTTTCAGCTTTGCCCATACATTTTCAATAGGATTGAGACCAGGGCTCTGTGATGGCTACTCCAAAACGTTGACTTGGTTATCTTTAAGCCACTATGTAACCAGTTTGGCAGTATGCTTCGGGTCATTGTCCATTTGAAAGACCCAATTCCACCAAAGCCTTAACTTCCTGGCTGATGTCTTGAGATATTGCTTCAGTATTGCCACACAAGTACACCAGTCCCTCTTGCAGCTAAACAACCCCACAACATGATGCTGCCACCTCTGTCTTTCACAGTTAGGATGATGTTCTGTCCAAGCTTCTCCCTTTTTCCTCCAATTGTAACGATTGTCATTATGGCCAAAGAGTTAAATTTTAGTTTTGTCAGACCACAGGACATGTCTCCAAAAATGTAGGTCTTTGTTCCTGTGTGCATTTGCAAACATTAATCTGGCTTTTATATGTTTTTTTTTGGAGTATTGGCTTCTTCCTGGCAGAGTGGCCTTTCATCCCATGTTGATACAGTACCCGTTTCACTGTGGATAGTGACACAATCTTACCAGCTTCTGCCAGCATCTTCACAAGGTCTTTTGCTTTTGTTCTTGGATTGATATGCACATGTCGTACCAAAGCACGTTCATCTCTGAGACACAGAACCCTTCTTCTTCCTCAGTGGTATGCTGGCTGGACATTTACATCTTGTTTGTACTTGCGTATAATTGTTTGTACAGATGAATGAGGAACCCTTGGGTATCTGAAAATTGCAACCAAGGATGATCCAGACTTGTGTAAGTCCACAATTCTCTTCATTGGCTGATTTCTTTAGACTTTCCCATGATGTTACAGACAGAAGCAGTGTGTTTCTGGTGTGATTAAAATACATCCACAGGTGTGTTTCTCTAATTATCTCAGATATTGCCAATAAACCGATCAGAAGCTTCCAAAGTCATGACATCATCATAAGGACTGTCCCAAATGGTTTAAAAGCAGAGTAATCCTAGTGTACGTAAACCTTCGACTTTGCAGAAAGTAATAAAAATATCCTAAAAAAATGTTCTCTCTCATTATTCTGGCATTTGGCAAATCTAAATAATTGTGGTAATCCTAATTGACCTAACACAGGTAAGGTTTATTCTGATTTCATATCAGATAGTGAGAAAAACATGCATATGTGTCTTTTTAAATAGTGTATGTAAACTTCTGGTTTCAACTGTATATATGTGTACACACACTATTGTTCCAGTATTCTGCATTTACAGCATCTACTAAAATTTACTGATCACCATTCAAACAGTTTTTTCTTTTTATTATAATCTAAGGCCATTTTGATCCAAATATGCTTACAAGAATCACATAGTCCCTCTGTGAGTTTAGCATTAACATCTTCTGCATCCTGGCTCTGTGACACTTTGTCCAGCACTGTGCGTAATCGAAGCATATCCAATTCTCCATGGGGGGATGAGAAGCTGCGGCCAGACATGGTGGCTTGAATCAGTGCTTTTCTTCTGACCAGTGGCTCTGTGCTCTGTGTTACTGTAGTCTGTGGACAAAGGGAACAGTTTTAAGCCATCATTTGTTGGTGTAATTTTTATATTCTTTCCAAACACAAAATTAATGAAGAGGTTTGAAATAAAAAGGATGAGTACAAAATTACCATTGCTGCCACTTTACCTTACAGGATGGGGTGGAATTTTGGTTAAATGCACTCATTCCTTCACTCTTCGAGATGCTCTTCTTTCCCTGTTGGGAGACTTTCCTAGAGTGTGGCGTTATACAGTCTCCAGAAACCGTTTCTCTTGAACCCATTGACTCACTACTAGTAGACCCATGGGTAGTTGCACGAGTGGGGTCACTGCACATGGAAGGTTGTGTTGGCGCTTGAGTTGGCTCAGTGCTAACTGAACAATGAGTGAGCATATACTGTTCCTGTACATAGGAGGAACGTATAATACGCTTCCGTATGTCACTTACGTGAGCGCCATCGACACCTAAAGGAAACAGAGTCTTTAGTCACGGACACTAGGTTAATGTTATATGTACTTGGGTATGAAAAAGAAAACATAAGGAAGGTTGGGTACTTATTCCCATATTACAAACATCTGTTACTATACTAAATATACAACAACTATATGACTAACGCCTCCATCATTACAAAGAAACATTTTAATTCAAAATCTTTGTGCGTTCACAATAGTAATAAAAAGTGTATTTGTTGTAACATATTACAATAGATAAAGTATGTACATATTTTTCATTCGGGAAAAAGAACCCAACACAATTGGGGAGAGTAACTTAAACAACACTTTATATGCTTTTACATAATACAGAACACGAACAAATCACTAAGGGAGACATGTACGAAAACTGTCTAGGTCTAAGACTTTCTTTGTTACCCATAGAATCCAATCAGAGATCCCCTTTCATTTTTTCAGAGCACTATATGAAATGAAAGGGGAGCTCTGATTGGTTGCTACGGGCAACCACAAAAGTCTTACACCTAGACGCTTTTAATACATGAGGCCCTAAAAATCTAAAAGCTGCCCCCATGAGGTTAAGCTGACTGCATACCGATACTTTCAGTTCTTTCTGGATCTTCACTCCATGCAGAGAACTCCATTGAGATTTCATGTGAAATCTCTTGTAAAGCTCGTTCTACGTCTTCCATGCCAGCAGATGGATTTGGGAAACTCACGTCCGTAGTATCTGGGGTCTGAGACTCTTCCTGTGACTGGAACACAGAACTAAGGGATCCTCCTCTAGCCACACGTGTCTGAAACATAACAGTGACCCATGGAAGTAAAACCAAAGCCAGATGATCCTAGAAGGTGTACTCCATCTACTCTTCTACTCACCGGTCCCTTTTTTCTTCTGAAGCTTGCAGTATTATATAACGTGCAGTAACTAATAAGCGAGTCACCAGGATAGAGTGGCGCAATGTCATTAGGGGTGAGCAGGGCCTCCATGGTTTCTGGCATGTACCAGTCAATAGTGATGTCACTCAAAACTGGCTCCAGTGCCTTCTTTAAGGATTTAATTAACTAGAAGCAGCAGAGAACAGTGTGGTAGTAGTAAATATTTTTTGTACATATGACTTTCAAGTGAAAATAGCCCTTGGTACTCACCTTGGGCTGCAGCCTCTCTCCCTCAGGGAGCAGCTCTACGGTTCCTCTGGTTATCTTGGCTGCTCTCTCAAGTACTTTATTATTTGCATTTGAACCAAGACCAAAACCAAACACTCTGCAGAGAAATCAGAGTTATTGAATGTTTTTCACTATGCACAAATCATAGCAGCAATATAACATGAGATTTAGATGGAATTCATAGTTTTGCTATTATTAAAGGGACACCACATTCATATTTTTCTTTTCACATATTGACACGCAATATGCAACTATTATATGGATTTTTTATTTTAAATTCAATAGTTGGGTTTTTTAAAATATTTTTTTTTAAAGTTCCCATAGGTACATAACTTCCTGGTTTGTTTTTCTGACTTCCCCTCTGTGAGCTCTTGTAGCATAACAGTAAAAGGATCACTTGAAGTTTCTTTTTCCACGCCATAAGGGTATAAGGGTATGTTCACACAGCGTTATTGCGGCTCCTACACTACGCACCGCAATACGCCGGGTGATTTGGGAGTCACGCTGATCAGCGTGTACTCCCGAAGCACGGGGGCCGGCAGCCCGCTGGCCCCATAGATATGCATTACTTGCGACACGTAATCACCGCGAGTATTTGACAT
This sequence comes from Phyllomedusa bahiana, assembly GCA_025379985.1. Taxonomy (NCBI): domain Eukaryota; kingdom Metazoa; phylum Chordata; class Amphibia; order Anura; family Hylidae; genus Phyllomedusa; species Phyllomedusa bahiana. The sequence continues at coordinate 38,348 of JAODAL010015135.1, read as the reverse complement.
GTCCCTTATCTCCCCGCGCGTACAATACGATCGCATTGTACGCGCAGGGGGGACTAGGCGTAATCCATTGTTCTCTATGAGAGCTATGGATTACCATAATTGCGGGGCGCATTTCGCCGCCTATATAAGCGCAATGCGTGGCGAAATGCGCCTCAAAATAAGCCGTGTGAACATACCCTTAGTGTCATCCATAGGACCTGATAAGCATAAAGAAAGCAGGAAACTCCCCTAGTGCAGAAAAAGATTAACACAACATTATGTCCTTGCTCTTGGCATTGCCCTGTGATCTAGTCTAATCTCATTGATCCCAGTTTAGAAAACAATAAAGCCATCATTCTGTCATTAGTTGCTATTTGAATGAAATTACATACAGATTAGAAGTTACTGCAGTAAAGTGAGATTATTCTGATCTGCCATTCTGGAGTTCTCTCTTTACTAATCATAGATAGAAAAGAACAAGATTTTATTTGTAATTTTTTTACTTGCATAGGACTGCAGAAATAAATATATTCCAAAAAATTATTTAAAAACATTGTTTTACAGGAATATTGGTTTTAACAAAAATACTCCTTTCTAATGGAAGTGTCCTATTAAGCTAGCAATTGTTCTTGCTCCTACCGTGTAGTTCTTGCATGACGTCTTAAGAGTTCAAGCACTCTGTTCGAATTAATTAATCCAGTGTTTGTAATGATAAAAATTTGCCGTGGGTATCCACGATGCACTGGGTATGCTAATATTCGACCCAACAGAGAAGGGAAATTGCTTGATATCCCACACATCTTGTTGCTTTGAAAAAAATCACATACCATCTCCAATGACTCCTGTTAAGCAAGAGGGAGAGAGAGAAACAGACAACCCTAAATGTCTAGATAATTATTATTTTAGAGAACATCAGGCAGTGGGGTCTAACTGATGTGACTGAGGCAGCAAGTAAGCCAATAACTGAAATAGCCACACTGGATTTATAGACGCGAATATATAAATTATTATAGATAAACTGGCAATATGAATAATAACAATTGTGCTTACTGATACAATGACACTGCTTGTGAATTTTAAGTTGTATTCCCATTAGACAATTATGGCACATAGACACGATATGACATAAATGTCTGATAGGTGCGGGTCTCTAAGGTGGCACCTGCAGCTATCTCAAGAACGAATGTCCCCTTAACCTACATTCTTGTCTGTGCTGTGGCTGCACAGAAAAGAGTCATAGCCATGGATGTATGCTGCTTGAAGAAGGCCACACATTGATGGGCTGAAACGTTGCAATATGGTGTTACTCACTTTAGAATAAACGTGATTCCTGCTCTTAAGATGCTGTCGTCCAACAATTGCATTTATTTGAGCCATGGATGTATGACCCTCTTCACTCTCTTCTTTGGCAGTTCCAAGTACAGCAGGTGAAATGAACAAAGAGACCTGCACATCCAAAGCCATTACATGGAAGACGGGAGAAGGAGAACCTTGTTCTCAAGATTGCTTCTGGTCCCAGAGGTGGGACGCCCACCTATCAGACATTGATGGGAATTACGATGGGTAGACAGAGGTAGGCAACTCCTAAGGCGCCACCTCATGCCTTTTACAAAGATTAGGCATGGAGCTGGATCATGAGCTGATCCCGCTCAATACACAATGGATAAAGTTATAATCTATAAAAACAAAACCTCCAAAAAGAGATGGCACAATTGTGTTTTTCTCCCCAATCCGCCTTGGTGCTTGGTTCCCCATTAAGCAATTCTGCCAAGGACCAGGGGTGTTTACATTAATGGCATAGCCTATGCCATAAACATATGAAATGGAAGTTTCCCTCTAAAGCAGATAGTGGCTCCAGTATACTTGCTCCCCCAGTCTTCAACACTATAGAATCATACATGACTAATAGCAAATGTAGGGTAAAAGGGAAAAAAAAGTGCTTTAATGGTCTATAAAAGCCCAAAAAAAGGAAAGGAAAGCAGAGCATAAATGCAAAATAAGGATAGGCAAAGCAGGAAGGTAGCAGAGCTAAGTCTGATTGACACTGCAATTTCTCACCAAACGCTCAGCATCCTTTGCAGTCAGCAGTTTTGAGTACACAGATTCCCTTGCAGCCCCCCTCACTCACGTTGCTGCACTGCCTGCTGGTTGGAAACAGGGCCTTGCTATCACATGTGCCACCTGCCACATTCAGCAATGTGCGTGCAGGTAAACTTCTCACGGCCAGTAGAAGGGCATCCTACAAAAACAAACAGGATAGTAATACGATAGAAGACATATGCAGGTAGGAGATCAGCTAGACAACAGTGCCAGGAAAGGCATAATAATGGAGACTGGGCTATGTCCCACATGATACAGGGTCAAGAATTTCTGTGAATATAATATATATATATATTCATTCACAGAAATTCTTGACCCTGTATCATGTGGTTTTCCTAAATTAACCAGTGCATGTCTAGGACATATATATATATTATATATATATATTATATATATGTCCTAGACATGCACTGGTTAATTTAGGAAAACCACATGATACAGGGTCAAGAATTTCTGTAAATAATGATATATAATATATATATATAATATATATATATATATATATTATATATATATATATAATATATAATATATATATATATACATATATGTATATATATATCCTAGACATGCATCGGTTAATTTAGGAAATCCAAGAGCCTATTCAAAGGTTACATATCATGACCTGTAATAGTCTCTACAATAATGAACCTCAACATTGTTATTTCTTAAAATTCATTTATATTCTGCAAATGCACTAAGTAGAAACATCACAAAACATGTTTGAGATAAGTATTATTTTTATCCCAAAACATCAAAAAGAAAAACGTACAAACAGTCAACAAATTTCCCTATAGAACACAGGTGTCAAACTGCAGCTCTCCAGCTGTTGGGAAACTACAACTCCCATCATGCATTTGTATAATCTATAACCGTGGACATCATGGGAGTTGTAGTTTCCCAACAGCTGGAGAGCTGCAGTTTGACACCTCTGCTATAGAAGATATTCCAAGCTGAAAATACAGCATAAGTAATGACAACAGCCCAATAAAAGACATATTACATATTTAGCCTCACCCGTATATGATGGCACGGCTCCTCTGTCAGTTGTACGATGAAAATAACTTCACGGGTGACAGTGGGAAGATCGGAGCTGAGAGAACCAAGGGCAGTAATGTCAGGACAAAAGTTCAGCATCAGAACTGGATTGAGATGAAGATCTTTGTGAAATCTCCTTCGTACAAAGTTGACCTAGAATCGGAAAGTCAGTTCTGTTTCTATCAGTTATATCAGGTTTCCACAAACAGAAATAATGGCTTATCCAGCAAGACAAACATGCACTACTCACAAAAAGTTAGGGATATTTGGCTTTCGGTTGAAACTTCAGGATGAACATAAAATTTCTTGAACATTTTTTTAAATGCACCCTATTAGACCATCTCTTAACTTTAGAATGCACATGTCCAACTGTTCAGTGTCTCAATACATTCTGCAGAACTTGCTGATCCCAAACAAGGAGCTTAATGGAAAAATTCACAACAGGTATTTGATCCCTGAATCACCCAATCAATTTAGGGGGATCAATTTGAGTTGGGATTTAAACAGTCCTCCTCCTTATGCTGTTCACATTATGACATCATGAGACCAGGATGCTCTCAGATAGAAGTGGCCACTGAGCTTAGAGTTTCATAGAGTGTCATCAGCAGATTGCAACAGAGATACAGAGAGACTGGAAGAGTCACAGAAAGGCAAAAATGGGGACGTCTTTGGCTTCATCACACACTGATGACCGCTTCATTGTAAACAATGCAATGCAGAACTGGATGATGAATACCACACAACTCCATGCACGTTTAAGGGAGGCGAGAGGCAACCAAGTGTCACGTCAGACCATTTACATCAGCATGGTCTGTGTGATAGACGACCTGACCACACCACCAGGCACAGGCCGAGGTACCAGTGATCCTCAGGGTTGTTCAGTGACGAAAGGTAATTCACTCTGAGCAGAAATTATGTCTCCAACATCATTGGCGGACAACAAAGAGCTCTATGCATCAGCCACTGTTGTCACCAGACGAGCCTCTAGTGGTTGTGGTGTTAGTGTGGGCAGGTGTGTCTAGTCATTACTGCCCTACACTTTGTTAATGGTACAGTGACAGCCTCTACTACTTGAATAACATCATTTATCCAGTCATTAACACAGGGCTAATTTCATCTTCATGGATGACAATGCTCCAGCTCATTGAGGTTACATCATTAGGGAATGACTGTTAAAGACTGGGGTACTCAAATGGAGGGGCCTGCACTCCAGACCTGAACCCCCTCGAAACCCTATGGGATCAGCTGATTCGCCATGTAGAAGCTTGTAGTTCTGTACCCCTAAACCTCAATGGCCTGAGGAGCGCTCTTCAAGAAGAGTGGGATGCCATGCCTCAGCAGTCAATAACTGGACTTGTGCACAGCACGTCGATGAGAGACATCGATGTCAAGCTGTAACTGATGCTCAAGGCCACATGACACATTACTGAGACACAGAGCAGACCTACATGTTAGGTCGGCTCCATACCAAGTGACTGTTAACTACAGTCGTCAGCAGCTGGAATCAAAGATAACTCCAGTTCCAGCCATTAAACTACAGGCAGTCCCCAACTTACAAGGTTTCGACTTACATCCATACGCCTAGTTATAAACGGAGACTGATGGGGCGTGGCTTAGTGTGCTGACATCGCACTCTGAGTCACGCCCCATAATAACGTCACTAGTCATCCTCTGCCCACCATATCTTCTGGACGGCACAGTAAAGCAGCTCTTTTTTCAACTTCCACCTGACTTATGCTGGGAATGGCAGGTCTGTTCTTACTGCTCCCCCCATCTCTCCACAGCTGTCTCCAATGTTAGATACAGCACTGTACTGTATCAGCACAAATACATTTAGTACATATGTAGTATGCTGCCAATTTTAGCTGTGGAACTAAAAGTGTCAACATTCTACACCTCATATGTACTAATTGTATGGGTGCTGATTAGTACTTGTGTTAAACATGTGCTGCCATGGCATGCTGGCACTTGTAGTTCCATGTTCCACAGCAGCTAGTGGCTGTGGAACTACAAGTGCCGGCATGCCACAGCAGAACATGAGATACAGAAAGTGAGGTGAAATCATGTAAATATGGGCACAGACAGCTAAACAAATTTTAAAATCCTATCCTGCAATACCCAAAACTAAAAAAAATAAATATTTTTGTGCGGGAGTTACATTAAATAAATATACCCGTTTTGACTTACATACAAATTCAACTTGAGAACAAGCATACAGTCCCTATCCGGTACGTAACCAGGGGACTGCCCTTACTTAGATGCTGCAGTCAAAACACTCAGCATCTAAATAGTTAGGAAGGGTAATGGCACCCTTTTGTGAAACTCACTTTGCCTCTCTTCCTCCCCCAAAATAAGATTGAGGGGTGTCGTTCAATTGCCATGGCAGCCATGGACATAATGAAAGCCTCCAAGCCTCCCATGATTGTACTCCTATTAATCATTCTTGTCAACTCTCCTGGATTGTGTAGGAAAAAATATGAATATAATTGGAATTGCCACATCAGTAAATGTCTGATCTAACACTCTGTCATGTTATTTATCCCACATGGTGAGCACTGTAAAAAAAAACACCTCACCCTGCAAAAAAATGAGCCACCACAAAGGGACAGGTAAACTTACAGTGAAGAAAAACTACAGAAGTTATGGGGGCACATTTATCAAGGCATTTGCGCCAGAATTCTGACACAATTTATACCAAAAATAATGGTGTACATGCTTTACAGCACATTTATTATTTGTTTTACACAGCTTCTAGACACTTCTGCACTTGTCCGACAAAAGGGGCATGATTTAGCGTGCGCCGCCGTTTTCCCCAAAAAATGTGTCAAAGTTTTGCCGCAATTAGTGGTGTAAAAATGTAAAGTTAGACTAGACAGTTTTAACCTGCAACAGATTTATTAACACTGCGATAAATGTCTACAAGTTAGACGGTATTGATAAATCTGCCCCAATATGTCACGAATACCAAATGGAGAACTCCATAAAACCATTCCCCACAAAATATTGCACAGTTAAATTTTTTTTCCCCAGTTCCACCCCACAAATAATATTTTTGTGGTTTGCCAGTATATTACTTGATATGGTAAAGGCATCATTAAGAAGTACAAAAGCCAAACAAGGTCACCCATCTATGCAGATGGGGGAAAAAAAAAAAAAGTTATGGGACTGGAATGTAAGGAGATAAACACATAACAATACCATGAATATGGGCTGGTCCCAAATGGGTTAAAACATTAATACTTCTCTCAATTTACCTGTCTCTCGGGATCACTGGATTTCTTCATTCCCTTTATAAAATCTTTCCTCTCTCTTATATGCATCTCATACTGTTGGAAAGTCTTGGTTCCCCTCTCAAGGCACAGGTGAGGGAGGTGTGGTTCTAGAAATCAGAAATCATTTTATTCACTTAAAGAAATATAACTTTTCTATGGATTTATTGTGCTCGTTTGACACCCTAGTTTGTATAATTGTATAGAAAATAACGTTCTTTTTGGTCCATTTAATCGACTAAGTATAATAGACAACTAGATCGGGTCCTTTACTTGTAAAAACCTGTAAATGGTAGATTTACATCACAAACGTCACTCTGCAATGTTATTTTTACACTGATACACGTAATGTCAGCTTGATCCACTAAGCTATGCACATCATAATCAGCAGCTAAGTGTGACTCATTGATGAATCAGATCATTCTTTCCTAAACACAGACAAGTTAAAGACAAGTTTTTGCTGGTTTAATGGGTACCTTTAAAACTCCATTAGATCCAGGAGGAGGTAAAGTAAGGAATGAAAATGAAGAGAGGATGAAAAAGCATAACATATAAAAAGAAATATGTGGTTCTGCAGTATTGTGTGACTTTATGTCCAGTAACTGCCCACCTTTCCCTTCTGTGGCTTTATAGGCTTTAATCTAAAAGTTACATAAAACACCTACATATACCATAATGATAGTAAATAGAGTCCAAAACACTATAACTATCAGATAACTATTTAGATAAAGAAAATCCTTACACACGAGTCTTGTGCTACCATTACACCTATATGGTAAAAAAAGGTCTATGTATATAGACCAAAGAAAAAGCAGCTTTTTAAAATAGAAAAACTGAAAAATATTGCAGCATGAAGGCTCCAGTTGGGAGAAGAAACGTTGCCGCTGGAGATGAGGGAATAAAGTTGACACCTGTTTCATTTTGTCAACTGCAGAAGTACTATGACTTTTTTTTTTTATACAATAATTATACAGTTGAAACTAGAAGTTTACATACACTATATAGAAAGACACATATGCATGTTTTTCTCACTAACTGACATGAAATCAGAATAAACATTACCTGTTTAGGTCAATTAGGATTATCACATTTTTTAAGGCATTTTTCTTGCTTTCTACAAAGTCAAAAGTTTACATACACTAGGACTGCTATGCCTTTAAACAATTTTGGACAGCCCATATGATGTCATGTCTTTTGAAGCTTCTGATAGGTTTATTGGCAACATCTGAGTTAGAGACACACCTGTGGATGTATTTTATTACATACCAGAAACACACTGCTTCTTTGTGCAATGGGAAAGTCTAAATAAATCAGCCAAGATATCAGGAAGAGAATTGTGGACCTGCACAAGTCTGGATCAACCTTGGGTGCAATTTCCAGATGCCTGAAGGTGCCTTGTTCATCTGCACAAATAATTATATGCAAGTACAAACAAGATGGGAATGTCCAACATTCATACCGTTCAGGAAGGAGATGGGCTCTATGTCTCAAAGATGAACGTGCTTTGGTCCGACATGTGCATATCAACCCAAGAACAAAAGCAAAAGACCTTGTGAAGATGCTGGTGGAAGCTGGTAAGATTATGTCACTATCCACAGTGAAACGAGTACTGTATCAACATAGGCTGAAAGGCCACTCTGCCAGGAAGAAGCTTACGCCAAAAGAAATAGCTTGTGGTTGGATATCCAAAATGTTTGACCCAAGTCATACAGTTTAAGGGCAATGCTACCATATACTAATGAAATGTAAACTTTTGACTTTGCAGAAAAATAAAAATGCCTTAAAAATTCTCTCTCTCTCATTATTCTGGCATTTGGCAAATATAAATAATTGTGGTAATCCTAATTGACCTAACACAGGTAAGATTTATTCTGATTTTATGTCAGATAGTGAGAAAAACATGCATATGTGTCTTTTTATATAGTGCATGTAAATTTCTGGTTTCAACACTCTCTCCCTTTCTATATATATATCTATTGTGGAGGAGTAGCGTCACAAATGGTAGGCAGCAAGGGCTTCAACAGACTGAGACAGTGACAGCGATGTAAAAGTTTAAGTCCAGGCGCTGCCTGGGTTTATTTGGCAGGTAAAACAAAACACAAGGCCTTAAGGTTCAGGCCAAAAACACAAACACAAATGCTGCTCGGCTGAGCTCTACCTAAACAGAGGATTCCTTTCTGTCTTTGCACAGGTAGTAGATCCCAGCGTGGTTTCCCACTTAGCAGCAGTGGTCCACACAAAAGACAAACACAAGCCTGCAGGCCCAGGCTTTATAGGCCTAATACCAGCCTCACCTGGTGTGTGGGAGTGCTCCCCCCACCTCTCCACAGCTGTCTCCAATGTTAGATACAGCACTGTACTGTATCAGCACAAATACATTTAGTACATATGTAGTATGCTGCCAATTTTAGCTGTGGAACTAAAAGTGTCAACATTCTACACCTCATATGTATTAATTGTATGGGTGCTGATTAGTACTTGTGTTAAACATGTGCTGCCATGGCACCCACCCTGCTCTTTGACCACTCCAGGAAAAGCCGACCCAGACTCAACGGACTGGAACCGTTATACTAACACTGTGTCAGTAACATAGTGTTACTGACACCTAAACTGTCGGCCTTCCTTCACCGAGCCCAGGCCTCTCGGTGACACACGTTGCTCCATATACTTCCTAGAGCCACATACGACAGTACCCTAGGGGAAAAATACCTTCCCTCGACGACTCTACCTGTCACCTTCTCACTATATAAATATTATATATATATATATATATATATATATATATATATATATATATATATATATATATATATATATATATATATATATATATATATATATATATATATATATATATATAGTATCTATTAAAAATATAGAATATTATATATCTCCAGTGGAAGCAGTGATGCCAGTGAGAATGACTCGTTTTCTGACGAAGCAGTTGCAGTAAAGATCAAATTCTCCGATGCAGACTTTTTCAACTTTTATATTTTTCATTGTATACCTTTATGCCACAGACTAACTCTCTGGATCATTTAGTAGCCCTAGAACATTTTGAGTCAGATCACATGATATATCACACTAGGTATAGACTTTGCTTGTTGCTGTGAAATGACCCATCTTTATGCATGTGTTCTACAAAGTACACAGATGGTAAGATCAACTAATGCATATCATTCATACAAAATAAAGTAGTGTACTTTTTTATCTACAACAGGCAGACAAAACACCAGATTTTTATTTTACAGGCAACTTAGGCTTTTGCCCAAATTCTTCAGAGTAACATGATTTAAATGAAAGACCCTGTTTATCAAGTTACCATAATATAACAGGTTAGATACCCATCAAAGGCCTAATTTACAAAAACTATTATATGAATCATTCCCAGCTCCACTTATTCGTGATGGAGAAAGTAGGGAGAAGAGAAGCAGTACAGTTCTCCCACAACATACAATATTAATTGGTGCTGGGACGACCATTGTATGTTGGAACTATAACTCTATGGAAAACTGGTAATAAGCAAATAACTATCACAGATAATAAAAGCCTGAAATAACTGCTGGAAGCTGGAAATTGTCCATGATGAGGACAGGAGCTTCTTTGGGTCACGTACTTCATGCAATGTATGAGAAAAAAAAGAAAATGTGGCTGCCCTCATCTGGGGCCCAAAGGAGCCGCTCATCCTGGCACATGTGAAGTGCAGTACAGGACATATAGTACCACTCTGTACTGTGGAGGAGATACTAGACCACCAATAACTGCAGGAACGTCACTAATACAGAGGTTTTACCAGTAAAACTCATGATAATCATTTGGATCTTCCAGTCAATCACTGGTGCCGCAGATCAGCATACATATCACAATATTGTATCTCGAAACCAGACTCAACATACAATATCCTACGAAAAACCGTCATATGTTAAAATATTGTATCCGGAGCCCATTGGAACCATATATTTTCTTTTTTGCCAGGTTCACACAGTACTGTCTGGTACAGATTTGATGCAGTAGACAGGAGTAGAACATGCAGAATTACGAAAATAAACTTTTTTAAAATCAAATCCTGGTAATGACAAAAAAAACAACCAGACAGACAGACACACACACGAAAAGGCATTTAAACTATAGAATATGAACAAAGATAGATAGATCAGTCGAGTCCTAGTCACCACAGATGGCTTACATTAGTGAGCATATTATCGCAGTCATTCCCAGGTTCAGAAGTGAAAAGCCTTTGGCCCATTACAGATCATAGATAACACATATCTATACCGATTCTTTTGCTCCATTTTCCCTGGACCTCTCTTCTGTTCTACATTTTCCCACAATGGGGTACAAGTCCATCCAACACTACTGATTGTGAAGTTTCAATTTTCTTACATTTGCAACAACCTCTGACTTCACATAAGAGTATTTTCTATTGACAGTACAGAATGCAAATCTTAATAATAAAAAAAATTTCATTTTCATAGCTGCCATCAAAACTTTTTTTTTTATAATAGCCGTTTATTGAATTTAAAATGTTTTTGTCACTATTTAACACTAGGATGCAGGATAATTTCTAGGGCACGATCACAATTGTACTCTTCAGCCAGGCTGATCCAAGTGGAGGAGGCGGAGACGGCAAAAGGACTTGCATCGGCACGAAGAGCATGAGATGGGCTCTCTATACCTGCAGAATAGGAAGAACAGTCAGCAGGTTTATGCATTGCTCAAGTCAACTACCTTATAATGTGCAACACGGCTCTGTTCACATCTGTGTTATAGTTCCTATTCATAACAGAAGCCACAGCACTGTGCTGGATCTGGCGTGCAATGGATTCCAACAAAAGTTAACCACAAACCCTACAGGATTAAGTAGCATTTTCCCTCATTTTGATAGCAACAATAGCATTGCAGGCTGTGGTATCAGCACTGCCGACAAACACAGTGTGAACAGAACTAAAACTGTGCATCTCTATATGCCTACATTTCACTTGCCTGCCAAAAGACATGGACCCTGGACCTGTAGACGAAAGCTGAAATGATAACGCTGTGGATTAGTAGCCAAGCCAGTCAGAGCAGCGAAAAGGGATTTAGGATGCGTGGTAGTCAGTGTCTGGGGTGGAGAATCTGCTAGCGACACCAACGGATTAGCCCCTGGCCCGCTCACACCACCAAAACAACTGGCAGGACTGTAAGACAAGAAAAAAAATGAAGTATTATGATCTAAGAGGTTCACTTCTTATAAATAGTCACGTGCGTCCTGAGCTAATATCGCCACCAGGAATACAATAATCCACAGCATGCAAATAGTTGAAAAGACATTGTGCTACCTAACGTATAAGAGACTGGATCCCTTTCAACTTCTGCTCAAAAAGAAACTAATCATGAGTTGTAAGTGCAGTTATGACAGGAATTTCATGAAATAATTTCCACACACATTATATATGGTCAGCCATAACATTAAGACCACCTGTAGTTTATTGTGTATGCCCCTTCATGCCACCAAACTCTGACCCATCAAGGCATAGACTCCATAGGCACTCTGAAGGTGTCCTGAGCACCTGACACCAAGATGGTCGTAGCACATCTTTTAGAGGGACCTTGTCAGATGGGTTATGCTGCCCTATATATGAGAGCAGGATGTGATAGAGGAGATAAGCTGAGCTCTGTGATATATAGGGTTATATGATAGAGGGAGAGAAGCTGAGCTCTGTGATATATAGGGTTATATGATAGAGGAGAGAAGCTGAGCCCTGTGATATATAGGGTTATATGATAGAGGAGAGAAGCTGAGCTCTGTGATATATAGGGTTATATGATAGAGGAGAGAAGCTGAGCTCTGTGATATATAGGGTTATATGATAGAGGAGAGGAGCTGAGCTCTGTGATATATAGGGTTATATGATAGAGGAGAGAAGCTGAGCTCTGTGATATATAGGGTTACATGATAGAGGAGAGGAGCTGAGCTCTGTGATATATAGGGTTATATGATAGAGGGAGAAGCTGAGCTCTGTGATATATAGGGTTATATGATAGAGGAGAGGAGCTGAGCTCTGTGATGTATAGGGTTATATGATAGAGGAGAGAAGCTGAGCTTTGTGATATATGGAGTTATATGATAGAGGGAGAGAAGCTGAGCTCTGTGATATATAGGGTTATATGATAGAGGAGAGAAGCTGAGCTCTGTGATATATAGGGTTATATGATAGAGGAGAGAAGCTGAGCTCTGTGATATATAGAGTTACATGATAGAGGGAGAAAAGCTGAGCTCTGTGATATATAAGAGCAGGATGTGATAGAGGAGAGAAGCTGAGCTCTGTGATCTATAAGAGCAGGATGTGATAGAGTAGAGAAGCTGAGCTCTGTGATATATAAGAGCAGGATGTGATAGAGTAGAGAAGCTGAGCTCTGTGATATATAAGAGCAGGATGTGATAGAGGGAGAGAAGCTGAGCTCTGTGATATATAAGAGCAGGATGTGATAGAGGAGAGAAGCTGAGCTCTGTGATATATAAGAGCAGGATTTTATAGAGGAGAGAAGCTGAGCTCTGTGATATATAAGAGCAGGATGTGATAGAGGAGAGAAGCTGAGCTCTGTGATATATAAGAGCAGGATGTGATAGAGGAGAGAAGCTGAGCTCTGTGATATATAAGAGCAGGATGTGATAGAGGGAGAGAAGCTGAGCTCTGTGATATATAAGAGCAGGATGTGATAGAAGGAGAGAAGCTGAGCTCTGTGATATATAAGAGCAGGATGTGATAGAGGAGAGAAGCTGAGCTCTGTGATATATAAGAGCAGGATGTGATAGAGGAGAGAAGCTGAGCTCTGTGATATATAAGAGCAGGATGTGATAGAGGAGAGAAGCTGAGCTCTGTGATATATAGGGTTATATGATAGAGGAGAGAAGCTGAGCTCTGTGATATATAGGGTTATATGATAGAGGGAGAGAAGCTGAGCTCTGTGATATATAAGAGCAGGATGTGATAGAGGAGAGAAGCTGAGCTCTGTGATATATAGGGTTATATGATAGAGGGAGAGAAGCTGAGCTCTGTGATATATAAGAGCAGGATGTGATAGAGGAGAGAAGCTGAGCTCTGTGATATATACCTTTATATGATAGAGGGAGACAAGCTCAGTTCTGTTATATATAGGGTTATATGATAGAGGATAGAAGCTGAGTTCTGTGATATATAGGGTAATATGAGAGGATAGAAGCTGAGTTCTGTGATATATAGGGTTATATGATAGAGGAGAGACGCTGGCTCTGTGATATATAGGTTATATGATAGAGGAGAGAAGCTGAGCTTTGTGATATATAGGGTTATATGATAGAGGAGAGAAGCTGAGCTCTGTGATATATAGGGTTATATGATAGAGGAGAGAAGCTGAGCTCTTGGATATATAGGGTTATATGATAGAGGAGAGAAGCTGAGCTCTGTGATATATAGGGTTATATGATAGAGGGAGAGAAGCTGAGCTCTGTGATATATAGGGTTATATGATAGAGGAGAGAAGCTGAGCTCTGTGATATATAGGGTTATATGATAGAGAAAGAGAAGCTGAGCTCTGTGATATATACAGTTATATGATAGAGGGAGAGAAGCTGAGCTCTGTGATATATAGGTTATATGATAGAGAGAGAAGCTGAGCTCTGTGATATATAGGGTTATATGATAGAGGAGAGAAGCTGAGCTCTGTGATATATAGGGTTATATGATAGAGGGAGAAGCTGAGCTCTGTGATATATAGGGTTATATGATAGAGGAGAGAGGCTGAGCTCTGTGATATATAGGTTATATGATAGAGGGAGAGAAGCTGAGCTCTGTGATATATAGGTTTATATTGATAGAGGAGAGAAGCTGAGCTCTGTGATATATAGGGTTATATGATAGAGGAGAGAAGCTGAGCTCTGTGATATATAGGGTTATATGATAGAGAAGAGAAGCTGAGCTCTGTGATATATAGGGTTATATGATAGAGGAGAGAAGCTGAGCTCTGTGATATATAGGGTTATATGATAGAGGGAGAGAAGCTGAGCTCTGTGATATATAGGGTTATATGATAGAGGAGAGAAGCTGAGCTCTGTGATTTATAGGGTTATATGATAGAGGAAGAGAAGCTGAGCTCTGTGATATATATGGTTATATGATAGAGGGAGAGAAGCTGAGCTCTGTGATATATAAGGTTATATGATAGAGAAGAGAAGCTGAGCTCTGTGATATATAGGGTTATATGATAGAGGAGAGAAGCTGAGCTCTGTGATATATAGGGTTATATGATAGAGGAGAGAAGCTGAGCTCTGTGATATATAGGGTTATATGATAGAGGAGAGAAGCTGAGCTCTGTGATATATAGGGTTATATGATGGGGGAGAGAAGCTGAGCTCTGTGATTTATAGGGTTATATGATAGAGGAAGAGAAGCTGAGCAGGATTTCTAAGTAAAAAGGAAAGGGGAAAAAAAACAAAACCCGAAAGTGGAACTACTGCTAACCCTGCCCGCATACAATGATTGACAGTTTTCTCTGTATACAAACTAATACAGGGAAAATTATCAATAACTATATGTGGATGGGGTAAGCAGGACTTAAAGGGGTTGTCTCACTATATTGATTCATCTTACCTCAGTCCTGTTTCTCAGTTTAATTTTAGAATTTGGGGGCATGTTTACTGGCTTTAAGGTTTCTACTGGCCTGCAGTATCTGTAGCTATAGCAACCAGCGCTGGCAGCCTATCAGGAGAGATTGAACAGGTCTGTAGCTATAGCAACCTGAGGAGCTGATGCAGCCCATATAAGAGGGGATATCTAATAATAGAACCATAGTGAAAGAAAGGCGGTATATACTAAAGCTGCACAACCAATGAAACTTTATTATAATATATAGATGCTTCACAAAAAATTAGAATATCAACCAAAAGGTTTTTTTATTCAGTAATTCAAAAAGTGAAACTCCTATATTATATAGTCATTACAAACACTTTTTCAAGCATTTATGTTAATCTTGATTATTATGGCTTACAGCCCAAGAAAACCCAAAAGTCATTATCTCAGAAAATTAGAATAATTTACCCAAAACACCTGCAAAGGCTTGCTAAGCATTTTAAAAGGTCCCTTAGCTGGTTCAGTAGGTGACACAATCATGGGGAAACACCTGATTTGGGACAGTGTCCAGAAGGCGATCACTGACATGCTCCACAAGGAGGGTAAGCCACAAAATGTCATTGCTAAAGAAGCTGGCTGTTCACATAGCGCATACTCCTGTACACTAATACATTACACTCTATGGCAGTATGACACAGGCTGCTGTCAGGGCAACACAGTATGCCCTGACAGTAGACTTAATAATATAGACAGCCCTGGGGCCTCTCTAGGTCCCCAGGACTGACTGTACAGACATTCCCCAGTTTCCAGGGGACACTGGGAATCCTTGTGACCTGATGGAGCAGGGGAATCCCCCTTGATCATGCCGTGGTCATGGACCGTGGCAATCAAAGCGCTAAATGGCGGGAATCAGAGGCTTCCTCCGGTCCCTGCCGTTTACAGAGACTGCTCTAGGTATGGAGCTATTAACAACAGCTCTGTTGTCAGTTTGCAAGTGCGTTCTTTCAACATGCAATGGCCCGGAGCAGCTTTCTGCCTTATGTACTTTTCTGAAGGAATAAAATGATTTTACACAGCATGCAATCAATGCTGGACTTGTACAAAATAATTATTCTATTAGCGGGGCTTACTTCAGTGTAAATATGCTCTGAAGTATGTCCCACAAATATGCTGTGTGAACATACTCTAAAGGTTTTCTGTAGAATTGGACCAGATGGGACCAATCTTAAATCAATGTAATGTATAGTAGCAACACAAACTTTCTTCAAAAATTCTTTACTATGTATCAAAAAACAAGTACAACATACAATGTATAGCCTTGCTAGGCTTACCACACAATTCCTCAATATCTTCCAGAAGCACACTCCTCCTCCAAAGAAGTGCAAAAGTAGAAAGTTCAGCAACTCAATCCATGTTAAGGCAGAATCTTTTACTCTCTACCCTCCCAGGCAAGAGATTCTGCCATAACATGGATTGAGTTGCCGAACTCTCTACTTTTGTACCTCTTTGGAGGATGAGTGTGGTTCAAGAAAGATATTGAGGAATTGTGGTAAGCCTAGCAAAGCTATGCATTGTATGTTGTACTTGTTTTTGATACATAGTAAAGAATTATTGAAGAAAGTTTATTGTGTTGCTACTGCGCATTACATTGGCTATAATCAGAGGCTGGGGAACCTTATTAATACAATACGCGGAAGCATACTACAAAATGGTTATACAAAATTATTGAACAAAAAAGTACCCTCAATCAACCTTTGGTGCCCAGGACCTGCTAACTTCGAGTGAATTCCGTAGGAAAAAAAAAATTAAAAACGCCAATGGAGTGCAGTTTTTTTTTGTGTCCTCAAAAATTGGAAGGTGATCAAAATTATTTGAGCCATGTATATCAAAATCGGTACTCGCATAAAAAAATACTACCATCAGCCCGCAAAAAAGAGCCCCCACTCAGATACATAGATTAAAAAAAGTGATTTTAAAACACTACTACACCACCACGATACCTCCTAACCCGTCAAATGTCCCAATACACAAATTACGAACACATACACTTCGAGACAGCACAAACCTCTCTGGAAATACTCAGAACACGCTTTTCTTATACCAAAGAGCAAACTCCATGAAAATTAAACTCCTACAAACATCGCACAATTGCATTTGTTTTTTCACGTGCCACCCCACAAAGAATTGGGCTGAGGTGGTGGTTGGTGGTGGTTAGGGGGTGGGGGGTCCCAGTAACATTAAATGTTAAAGGAGTATGCACCCCACAGGGTTTCAAAAATGCATGAAAGAAATTCTCTGTCACTTCCTGGTTCATACTAATTTGCATAAGCTCCGTGCTTGTACAGCTATGTTGTGCTTTCAGATTCTAATTAGATTAGAATTAGCTTCTCAAACTACTTGAAGGGATATCTTATCTGATTCACCAAAACAGAAGCCCTAAGTTACAACCTGTTTTACTTGAGATAATCAAAGCTTTTACACTGTCTATGGCAGCGGACACTGACTCGACACTGCTGACCGGTGTGATGACTCACTCTCTGTTATCTAATCATGACAAACAGCCCAGGGAGATTTGTTTTCACATCACGGTTACTGAGGGAACTGTGCTCGATAGCCAAGGAGGTAATAAATTCATTTGTAACTCTTTAGGGAAAACAGAGGAACAATGCAATATATTCGGAAACTGTCTTTATTTTGTGTTCCCTACAATTTGAAAGGTTTTTTATTTTGTTTCTATTCTTTGTAGCGAGACAACCCCTTTAAGGTCAATGGCACCATTAGAAAGTACATCTCGTCCTGCAAAAAAATGAGCATTCATATGTCTATGGAAAAATAAAACAGTTATGGCTCTCAGGAAGGTGTTGTGCCTTGTGTGTGGTGAGGGGGGGGGGTGTGGGTGAGGAAAAACAAAAGAAATCCAAAAATATGCAAGTGCCTGAACTGGGTTAAACAAGGTTTTTGTATTATAATGTATGGCCTGATCGTTAAAAGAGTGAGTGTGTTTAGCAAAGACCTATAGTAGCTCTTGGCATCTCTTTCTCTAATGGGTTATATTGTAAAGTTGATAAATGATAGGCTAAAGCTGGTCATGTTATTTTGAGGCCAAATTACTTATTTCGATGCGGTTTAAAAAAAACACCTTTGGGGGGGGGGGGCAAGCATTTGAGTTACATCAGATGAATAGTATCAGACCGACGTAGCTAGTCTTTTCCATTTAACACAGAACAATAGAATTTGTCAAGTCATAAACGGATTTCAAAAATACAACCTTCTCAGTTTTAAATAACAGTTTTCTAATAAGACTAGGGTACTAGAAATCTTAGAGGTCTGTAAATCTGTTTGTGTCGCTCTCCTGAAATCTATATAAATGGTGCTTGTGTGCATCTAGCTTTACACCTGCACTACTTATCCTAAATGAGCAATTTCTGTTCATTAAATTCTTGGTACTTTCATATTCTGCTTACTTTACATATGTCCAGGGTGATTATATAGAAAATAAAAAATACAATGAATTTTATAAGTTCATTGCTTCATATTAGTACCAAGAATTATTTGAACACCCCACATCCAAGCTACAGAAGCAATGCCTCACACAGATGCCCATAGCTATGAATTGAGTTTACATGATACATTTCTGCTTAGTGCATCTGTTGGACTGGCATAATAAAGGACTTGTTTCACAATACAGAATAAAGGACTATTTACTATGAATAAAAAGCTTATTGATGACCATCTTTTTTGATATTGTGATATTTTAGAATGTTTCAGTATATGTTGTAGATGTGCTTTTCAACAAACATTTTCAACATTTGTTTCATGCATAAGCCAATGCCCCAGTACACAGAACACACAATCACCATAAGCACAACCTGTCGTCACACAGACCATCCCCATGCTCGCTGGGATCCCCTGGATTTGGTGCCAAGGGTGTGAGTGTTGAGTTGAGGGTCACACATACAGCTCCTCCAGGAAGTGTCTGCAGTTCTTTGCTACTTTGCAGAGTCACACTGACTACTGCGGAGGGATGGACAGGTCCCACGCTAAGCGCAAACACACTCTGTGCTGTGTCAGGGTCTAAAACAAGGTGTCCTACAAACAAAAAAAAATCACAAATTAAAAAAACAAAATGTATATCCTAATACATATACATTTTTCAATTAACCATGCATTAGTCATCAAGGAGGAATATACAGTATGACACTTAGAAACAATGTAAATTAGTCAGGGTACAGATTGTGCAATAGTGCAAATTTTGTGTGCCCTGAAAATAACTCAACACACAGCCATCAATGTCTAAACTGCTGGCACCAAAATGGAGTACACCCCTAAGTGAAAATGGAAATATTGCGCTCAAATTGGCATTTTCACCCCACGGTTTCATGTGACTTGTCAGTGTTACAAGGCCTCAGGTTTGAATGGGGAGCAGTGTGTGTAAAATCTGGTGTTATCGCTTTCACACGCTCTCATACTGGTCACTGGAGGTTCAACATGGCACCTCATGGCAAATAACTGTCTGAGGATCTGAAAAAAAGAATTGCTGCTCTACAAGAAGATTGCCAACACCCTGGAACTGAGCTGCAGCACAGTTGCCAAGACCATGCACTGGTTTAACAAGACAGTTTCCACTAGAAACAGGCCTCACCATGGTCAACCAAAGAAGTTGAGTGCATGTGCTCAATGTCAAATTCAGGGACTGTCTTTTCAAAATAAATATACATGTGCTGTAAGCATCAAACTGGTCTGCATGGGTGTCATCCCAGAATAAAGCCTGCAAACCAGTTGCTGAAGACAAGCAGACTATGGACATGGATTAGTGGAACCATGTGCTGTGGTCTGAAGAGACCAAGATAAACTTATTTGGTTCAGGTGGTGGCAAGCGTGTGTGGTGGCAACCAGGTGAGTAGTCCAAAGACAAGTGTGTCTTGCCTATAGTCAAGCATGGTGCTGGGAGTGTCATGGTTTTGGATTGCATGACAGCTCACACCTGTGGGGAGCTACAGTTCACTTAGGGAACCATGAATTCCAACACATAGTGTGACAAACTGAAGCAGAGCATGACCCACTCCCTTCTGGGAAAAACAACCCCAAACACACCTCCAAGACAACCACTGCTTTGCTAAACAAAATGAGTGTAAAGATGCTGGACTGGCCAAGCATGTCTCCAGACTATGTCTCCTCCACAGTGATTGTGTGACCAAGGTAAGTCCTAGCCGAAATGTCACATACCATCTTTGAGTCTCTAGAACCTTTTCAAGATTCTGTATCCCTACTGCTTGTAATTATTTGTAGGATTGGATTCACTGACAAAGATTTATGGAAATTATGCCATGAACTAAAATGTAACTACTATTGTATGCAAAAAATTGAGCGCTGTGGATTTCTTGTATGATTTACAGCCAAATTGAACTATCCATTCCTCAGGCACCACCTAACACACTCCGAGTACTGGACATTATTTATTTGAATTACTGTCTCCAGACCTAAACCCTACTTAGCATTTATGGGGCATCCTCAAACGGAAGGTGGAGGAGCGCAAGATCTCTAATATCCATCATGGAGGAGGGGAAGAGGATTTCACTGGCAACCTGTGAAGCTCTAGTGAACTATATGTCCAAGAGAGTTAAGGCAGTGCTCGAAAATAATGGTGATCACACAAAATATTGACACTTACGGCACAATTTGTCCATTTTCACTTAGGGGTGTACTCGCTTTTGTTGCTAGCGATGTAGACATTGATGAATGTGTGTTGAGTTATTTTGAGGGCACACCAAATATACAAGCTGTACACTGACTACTATACATTGTATATATTCAGTGTTGTCCCATTAAAAGATATAATACAATATTTACAAAAATGTGAAGAGTGTACTCACTTTTGTTAAATATACTCCTTTATTGTTAAGAGGGGTGATAACATGAAGAACTTCCTGTATCTCTTCCAGGCTCACTCAACACTTTACTGTAACAGATTCTGATTTGTCCTCTTGATGTCATTTTGCAGCCACCCCAAAACATCTATTTGGGTTTGTCCCCACTGCACAGGTTTTCACCAGGTTTTTCAGACGGTTTTCAGTTTTGAAAACAGTCTGCAAACCGGATGACAACTTTTAAAATGGACCTCTATGGAAAACCCACGCAGCAGTCCCCACTGCATGGGTTTCAGACCGCCGGCGGTCCGAAAAACATAGAACATGTTCATTCATCCGACCGGTTTTCGGACGGAATATGAACATGTCTATGTGAAGGGGGAGGGCTTTTCTCTGCTAATCGCGGAGAAAAGCCTTCCCCCTGCGGCTGTGTGCACGGCACGAAAACAGTGCAAATACCGGTCGAATAAACCAACCGGTATTTGTACTGTACTGTGGGGATGCAGCCTTAGACATGCAGACAGTGTAGACTTCTCATGCTACTCCCCAACTTCAAAAGTGCTGTGGCACAAAAAATGCACTTAAAGTATGAATGAACACATTTTACATGTTTTTAGCAGTCACATTTTTAAATCAAATTTATTGCTCTAATGAATTTGACAGATACATACCTATCAATTCATTAGAGCAATACATTTGATTTGAAAAAAGTGACTGCTAAAAAAAAAAAATCTGTAAAATGTGTTTATTCATATTTTAAGTGTAGTTTTTGGGATGCAGCACTTGAGTGAAGGTGGGGAGTAATATGAAAAGTTTTATACTGTATGGTACAGAAAATGTGAACCCTGCTTTATGGTTACATAAATTTACAAGGTTAGCAAGTAGAAGCCAGGGAGAAAGTAGTGCGACTGCAATCAGTGGTGCCAATACTCTCAGGAAATGATAGAAAATACACATAAAATCTAACTTTTATTAAGATATCCTATATAAAAAGGAACTGCACAAATAGCAATCCCTATAATCCCTATTATTGTCTAACACTAATACTATATGAAAAACAAACGAGTAACCGCCCGAAAAAGGCGACCCCCGTATATACTAACTAACTAGGTCCCTGCAATTCCCTACACAATAAAGGACAAAAAGCCTAAATAATAAAACACCAAGAAAGTAACCAAAAACTTTCATAAATACACCATTACCAAACAAATAAATTAGAAATACACAGTAGAAAAAATTACCTATAAAAAACCCATATCTACCCTCTATCCCAACGCGTTTCCCCCGCTGATAAACATAGGTTTTTTTATAGTAATTTGTCTACTGTTATTTTAATTTATTTGTTTGGTAATGGTGTATTTATGCACGTTTTTGGTTACTTTCTGGTGTATATTATTTAGGCTTTTTGTCCTTTATTGGGCCCTGATCAAAAAGGCACCCGCTGATCTAGTAATGGGTGGGGGTCCCATTTGCTTTGGCTGTATGGGGCCCTGAAATGGCTGATAGATGACTGATGGTAGCCCTGACTGCAATATTAGACCTCACAGGGTCTGGTTGTAGACTGTAGCCATGATGATGCACAGGTCGGCAATGGAGCTGTGAACATAGAACAGCAGCACACGTTTTGCCAAGAATACTTGCAAAATTGCTACATTGTTTATTTTAGACTCACTGTGGCAATTACATACTTCATGAAGATCCAGACCAGGCCTTCATCACACACAGCCCACTGGATGACTGTTCTAACAGCCTGCAAATGGGACAGCAACAAAGCAGGGCTTATGTAAACTCTGCCCCCAAACAGCCATGCCCATCTGGTTTAAGGGCTTTCCTGGCTAGTTTTGGCCCCCACCTCCTGCCAAGTTGTGCAGGTCTGATTCAGACACATCTATGGCATCTAAGGCTATGTTCACACGGTGTATTTGCAGGGCGTACTTTCGCCCCGCAATTACGCCGTGTGACCGGGGGCGGGGCGGGAGCGGGGGACTGAGCAGGGGGCCGGGACTTCGCCGGCCCATAGACAATCACTGCTAGCGGCACGTATACGCCGCTAGAAAGTGACCTGTCAATTATCTCCCCGCCCGGCGGCTTCGCGGGGCGGGGAGAGGAGACGTAATCCATAGTTCTCTATGAGAACTGTGAATCACCGTAATGAATGGGCCGTTTTCAGCCCGTAATTGGCGCACTTCGGCGCGTAATTACGGACCGAAATACGGCCCATTTCAAGCCGTGTGAACATGCCTTAAGAGCTGGGTGCCCTAATTGAACTCTATACTCACCACTGGAGCAAAAACAAGGCAGGGATTCCCAATGACAACTAGAGCAGCATTCTTCCATTCGTACTGGACTCTGGATCTGAGCTTGAACTTTCCTGTTTCCAGTCACTGCCTCAAAACTCGTCACAACCTCCCCTTCCTCCAGGAGGTATATCAACACGGCTACAGGACAAAAATCATTAGCAAGACAGAACTTTTCCAGCATTTATGCAACTAAGAATACTATGCTAGATGATCCACCAGCTAGCCCAGGTTACTATATTAAAAGGTAGTAGCTTGTATGGCTAAATAAGAAAGAAGCCTTATTCTGGCCTTAAAGGGATTGTGTCACAATTTGTTTCTTTCAGTAATGTGGTGGTTTAATACACCTTATTTATTTCAAGTTGCAGCTATTGTCAGTGGCTGGCGTTGTAATGACCCAGTTATTACGATAGCTTGTGTGCCCATGGCCACACTGCCCTCGTAGAATCAGCCTGTAACGGTTGATGTGCACGACACACAGGAAGCAGCTGTAAAGCAATCACTGTGCATAAAGGATTTCAGACGTCTCCCGTCTGAATCTCTTCAGCAAGATCCCTCACAGCCCCTCCCAACTGTGCCCTCATCATGCTCTAGTGTCTGCAGGGAGCAGGCAGCCATGATTGTGGAGCCCAGAGGGCTGAGGAGCAGCCGCGGTTGAGTGGTAATACCTTATAAATTCTGCAGACAAGTGTCCGATGTGTCCTCGCTCGCAATAAAGTGATCATGCTTTTGTCGCTAACGATTTTTGTGCAGTTCAAGATTTTTTCGCTAATAAAGTTCTCTAGTTTCTGACGCTAAAAATAAGTTTCTCTACGGATTTTGCCGCTACAATCCATTTCTCTACATATTTTGGCGCTAATAACGTTCTCTCAATTCTGACGCTAAAAATAAGGTTTTTTAAAATGGATTTTGGCGCTAAAATCCGTTTCTCTAAGGATTTTGTCTGTTACATTTACTGCAAAAACAGGACTGGGTACTATCATATGAATGCAGTAAAACATTTTCAACAAACATATTTCCGAAACATTTTTCTGCTTTCCTGTAACATCCAATTTAGTATTAACTCTAAAGATAGGATTCTTACATAGAGCCACAATGTGGCTAAAGTATAAAGCTCCCCTTATTCATTAGATTAAATTACAATATTCACCAATTTTAATGAAATCCTCAATTTCAGCTATCAGGGGCTCTATCTGGTTGACCATTTATGTAGCAGATCTTTTTATTCCTCCAGACAATTCATAAGGCCAGAGAGTAGTGATGTATTGTGCTACATGGCTATATATATTTAACCTTACATATTGGCTTACTGCATCCAATGTGAATAAACTATACTTAAAATGGAGCAAATCAATGACTGGTTTAGATACACCCTAAAAAGTGGGTGTGTAAATTAACAGCTCGTTTGACTCGTATAGTGAAAGCAATTGTCTTCAACTGAATTTACATTGTTCATTTACTCCCATATGTCGTGTCAAAACATCCTGAGATGCAGATAAGCGTCTTAAAATGAAAGAATATCAAGCTAAAGCATAAGCTAAACTGAATAAAACGCCATTCACATCTCGTTTTCAGCTCCCATTTGTGTTATCTTGCCAGGATATCATAAAAATTTATTGTGGTCTACCACAGTGCAGAAATCAGTATATACTCGCCAAATAGGGTAAACATAGTCCAACTACAACTACCTTTGCCCTATAGAAGTCTATGGCTCTATAGCACAGCCTCACTGCTTTATCCATTTTTATGGTATACCACAAATTGGAGATGTGAATGGGGCCTTAATGGACCAAAAATGGACAAAATACTGAAGTTTTAAAGACACCAATAAAAAGCAACCCCAAAAGACACTAGCAGATTTCTGGACGCTTTAGTCAACTGGCTTAAGTGTGCTTTCACACAGTGCAATTTTTTTGTTGCGTTTTTGATGCAGTTTTTGGATGTTTTTTGTGCAGCAGTGTACAGCATTAATTGCTGTGCTTTTCTGACAAAAAACGCATGTGCATTTTTGATGCGTTTTTTGGATGCGTTTTTTTGTGCAGAAAGGCAATTAATGTTGTACATTGCTGCACAAAAAACACATCCAAAAACGCATCTGTGTGTGAAAGCATCCTAAGATTTGCCCAACCTCGTAATAGATGGATACATTACCAGAGCACTGTATAAGAAGATGGTTACTAATTTGGGCTTAAGAACAATTTTTACATTATAGTTTCCAGGCGTATCCCCACCTTGTACTGTGTCGCTACAGGTGTTTAAGTAGGTCAGCTGTGCGCTGAGTCCCAAACTAAACCCATTGGCACAAGCATTTACACATGAGGCTTCAAGAGGGAGCTGCACCCAGGAAGAGGAATCATACAGACCAGGCATCCTGTTACCAATGACAAAAAGATTTACATTATAGCATAAATATACATAACACTCATACACATCGGGCTCTATTGATCAAATGTGTCTAGCAGTAGGACTGTCTTTATTGCCCATAGCAACCACAGCTCAACTTTCATTTTTTATCAAGGCAGTTTAAAGATAAAAGGGGAGCTCTGATTGTTGCTATGGGCTACACAGGAAGTCTTACTGTTATACAGTTTTGATAAATGAGGCCCACTGTATCAATTCTTACTAAAACTATACTTCTGAAGCAGATGATATGCATGGTACAAGAGTAACAAATAGCAAAACGAGTTTAAAATGAATTAAACTTGTAGAGATCATTAAAGGGGTTGTCTCACTACAAGGATTGCTTTTTATGTTAAAGATCTTGCAAAAACAAGTGACTTTGTAATATGTGTCCATTAACATTATCTTACCTATTGTGAGATATCCCCTCTTGTATGGGCTGCATCAGCTCCTCAGGTTGTTATAGTTACAGACCTATTTTCTCTATCCTGATAGGCTGCCAGCACTGGTTGCTATAGCTACAGACCTGGCTTCTACTGCAGCCTAGTGGAAGTCAGTAAACACACCCCTGAATTCAAAGTGAAAAAAGAAAACAGGACTGAGGTGAGATGAATCAATGTAGTGAGACAACCCTTTTAAGGCAAATTAACTAACGTATTTGTGCCTAAGCCTTGTCAGAAAATGGGCCACAAATAAGTCATTGTGGTAAATCTGGAGCACTCTTAGGCGTTTACACGGCAAAGACCACATACCAGTCGGATTTTCCGACCTGTATTTAATCTTCTTTTTTGCGGTTTGCGGGTTCATGTCGTCCCCCTTCGCACCCACATGTTCATGTTCTGCCCGAAAACCGGGGGGAAAAATTAATATGTTCTAAATTTTTCAGACCGCCAGTGGTGTAAAAACCATCTGGAGGAAAATCTGTGCAGTGGGGACCGCTGAGTGGACTTTCTATTAAAGTCTATGGGGGAGCATTGCATGTCGGTTTTCAGATGGTTTGTAAAACCGCAAACCGACTGAAAAACCAACCAATAACCCTTGCCATGGGGACAAGTCCTTAGATTGCCTAGTCTAACGTTATGCCAAGTATAAGAGCACTTTAGTAAATTTGCTCCATTATTCTTTTCAAGGAGTTGCTGAGTCCACCAAACCTTAGTAAGACTAACATACTGATAAATTTCGCATTCGTATTAGTAATTACATTTGGTCCTTGGACAGTTGGTTACAGGAGTCTCACCTGTACACACTGCATGGCCAGGGCCATCTGTTTTTCCAGTCAGTAGCTTCCCCATGTCCCTGGTTTCCTAGCTGCACAGTGATGAGGAATACAGTTGCCATGAGATCTGTTCTGGAGTTGGCTATGTTTACCGGTGGATTAATCATTTATCTGGACACCTTTAATATACACACATAGATGACACAGAGCAGACCACAGTCCCAGTGCTCCAGAGATCTCAAGGGTATAAAAAGTACAGCCTGCACCTCGTACAGGAGTAGAAACATATAAGGCCTGGTTCACATCTGTGTTGGGTCTTCTGCTGTGAACGGATTATGGAGGAGGGGGGGGGGGGGGGAACAATCCTTTAACTTATAACTGATAACTATCCATTTGTATCCGTTAACTTCAATGCAGAAATAACTGAAGGGTCCTGACCATCAGATATCCCTTTATTTGAGCGGAAAACACAGCGCAGCAGATACACTATTTCTTCATTCAAAAAAACTGATACCTGACAGAACAGAGACAAGCTGAGAGCTTAAAACCTCCATAGAGATGAATAGGCATCAGCTTCTCTCTGTTTTTCTGTCATCCAAAATGAGCAGAACAATGGAGAGCACAAGACAGGCCTAAATGTTACTATATCAATCTGTACGTTGACTAGACCGCAATTAGTTTAAATGTGTATATGTATGTTCATAGTAAATCCACTGTCCTTCTAAGGCCATGCATATATCCATGCTATTACTGCCATTGTTATTCCTTCTAGAAATGTACTACTGAATCTGTCAGTTGGGTGTTACCAATTGGAGGTATGTCGTTGCACAGCCTGACATTGTCCGATCAGTGCTAACAAAGTCTGTGAGTGCCGGGACACCCCCCCAATCGGTAACACCCAGCTGACACATTCAGCAATACATTATCAGCAGGGATAAAAGAGAAACAACATAGAGTTGTAAGAGAAGATGCTCCAGAATTGTTATTTCATAGGGTACAAAAGTATTTACTACAACAGACATGTCATTAGACATCACAAGTCTTCTTTAATATTTAAATGAGAACCGAAGGAATTTGGCTTATGCTGTGTACAGTGCAAAACAGCCACTACTAAAGGTAACTCCCTCTACTACCCCCTAAAGGGAGGCAAGATAAGATTTTTGCTAAATATTAAAGTAGAAACTCAGGTGATGGTTTACACCGTGCCATTGCATCAGATACATATTTTCTCAGGCTCTATTCACATTTTGTTTATGCCGAACTTTGCAGGATACCATAAGAAATGTATTCTACAGTGAATCCATAGGGCAAACAGTATGTTTTGGACTATGTTTGATAGTGGCAGGCTTGGACTGGCCAATAGGGGAGCATGGGAAAACTCCCGGTGGGCCCCTGGGCATGGCGGGCCTGTGCCTACATTTCAGGGAGAAAGGCAGTAAGAAAGAAGCATGTACAGTAGCTGTAGGATGGGCCCTAAGAGTCAAGTGGAATGTTTACCGGAGGCAGATTTGGTACAGATTAGGGTATGGCCACACGGAAGTTATCGTCTTTTCAATGGTTTGGAGGGACAATTCTGTTTGCGAATTCGCCCGTCCTCCTTAAAGGGTCTGTCTTACTACATTGCTTCATCTTACCTCGGTCATGTTTTCTTGGTTTCATTTTGAATTCAGGGGTGTGCTTACTGGATTCCACTAGGCTGCAGTAGAAGCCAGGTCTGTAGCTATAGTAACCAGTGCTGGCAGCCTATCAGGAGAGATCAAGCAGGTCTGTAGCTATAGCAACCTGAGGAGGTGATGCAGACCATACAAGAGGGGATATCTAGGAATAGGTAGGTCACTGTTAATGGACATTTATTGCAAAGTGACTTGTTTTTGCAAGATCTTTAACATAAAAAGCAATCCTTGTAGCGAGACAACCCCTTTAACTTTTGAATAGCACATCTTCCAGCTGAAAACTGGGCGGAAGATTATGCATGCTCCGAGTTTTTCAGAATGTCGCTAGTGAGAAAATCCGGCCAGTAGAAAACCGTGCAGTGTAGACTACTGGGCGGCGTTTCTATGAAAGTCTATGGGGAGGGCTGACAGTTGGTTTTCAGACAGTTTCCAAATCCGAAAACAGTCTGAAAATCTGACAAAAAAACCCATGCCATGTGGACGTACCCTTAGTTGCAAATTTATCACAGATTATACTGCACATTTTTCCACATGGATTTCAATATAAGGCAAAATAAGCAGGAAAGGTATCAGGTTTGTTCACATCTGCATCAGAGCTGCTGCGCTATCTTTTCTGTTAAAGCGATAGATATTAAGGTAGAAACCTGACGGATCCCATTTCTCACTGACTGGTCCATTGGGCCCCACTGATGTCTGTTATGAAATGAGTCTGGTTCCACCTCTGTGATGGAGGTTCCCCATGGACTGTCTGATGCAGATGTGTACCAGGCCTTGTCTGCAGATTTTAGTACAGATTTTGCCTTCAATCACTGAAGTCAGTGTAGAAAAATCTGCAGTCGATCTGCAAACAAATCTATGACAAAAACTGCAGCAGATTCATCCTGTATGAATGAATGAAGTGACAGCATGATGATTGTGACCTAACGCTCCCAAAGAAGCCCCCCGATAACTTCAGAACGGTGAAAGTACTACAAGATTACAATTTAGGGAGTCAAATTTACATAGTTTTTGGGTGGCAAAGTAACAGCAGGCTGTGCCACATTCTACACGTCAGCCAGATCTCCCCAGAAAGGACTGTAACATGATGTAACATTAAATATGCATCAGATCTATTGTGCACGTACTGATACTGGAATATGTCAGATAGCGCATCTGCTGGAGAAACAAAAAGCTGATCATCACACATCAGGATATATTAGATCAGTTCTATTACTATAACAAGCTCTCCATATAGAAAACCACCACCTCCTCTGTTATACCAACATCCCATAGAGGGATGGAACATTAAAAATCCCTCGCAACAGAAAACCCCCAATTAAAGCAGCCAACTGTGAGCTGGCACCTGCGGCAGACCCCATCCTGTTGCAGTAAATTCACTTGGGCACATACCTGATGCCAGTCACTGCCTGCACTGAAATACTGGAAACCTAAATAGAGATCGGTGCACCTTGTATCAAGCCAGCGTACATTCAGGGTCCCATCTGTATAACAGAGGAGCAAGTCAAAAAAAAAAAACTGTCCAAATATTTAGAACTTTGTTACATTGTAAAGAAGATAGAGTCAGGCACAATTCATCAGATGTGTCCCCTACCCCCCTCTCCAGAGCCAGGTGGTCAGTAACACCTGCAGACCATCACACCCACATGTACCCAGGTGTCTAGATCCTGCCTCATTAGAGAAGCCCCCCCAGCTGACCCCCTCCTCAGTCATCCTGAGCACAGTCCAGAGGTGAGTGGCCATCCTGAGATGGGGTCTGCCCCATCACCTTAGAGAGAGGGGGTCTGCCCCATCCCCTTAGAGAGAGGGGGTCTGCCCCATCACCTTAGAGAGAGGGGGTCTGCCCCATCACCTTAGAGAGAGGGGGTCTGCCCCATCACCTTAGACAGAGGGGGTCTGCCCCGTCACCTTAGACAGAGGGGGTCTGCCCCGTCACCTTAGACAGAGGGGGTCTGCCCCGTCACCTTAGACAGAGGGGGTCTGCCCCGTCACCTTAGACAGAGGGGGACTGCCCCATCCCTTAGAAGGGTTCCCGTCACCTTAGCAGAGGGGGTCTGTCCCCAATCCCACCTTAGACAGAGGGGTCTGCCCCTCACCTTAGAGAGGGGTGAAGAGGGGGTCTGCCCCATCCCCTTAGAGAGAGGGGGTCTGCCCCATCCCCTTAGAGAGAGGGGGTCTGCCCCATCCCCTTAGACAGAGGGGGTCTGCCCCATCACCTTAGACAGAGGGGGTCTGCCCCGTCACCTTGTGGAGAGGTCCCTGGGCCGGTGCCAGCACTGCAGAGGAGCGGCTGCCTGGAAGGGAGCAGGGTGCGGTCTGTGCTGTCTCCCAGCTGCTGCCTCATCAGGTCGGTGTCCACCGTGCTGTGCTGCCGGCCCGCTCCCTGCACTCCGGGTGCTGCGCTGCCGCCGCCTCCTCCTGCTCTCTCCTCCCCCTCTGGACTGCGTCTGGAAGGGATGGACTCTGCCAGCCTTGTCCTACCTGCACCTTCTGTGCCACCTCCAGCCCAGGCAGTGATCGCACCCGCCCTGGTCGCTCACATCTGGATGCGGTTTTTTCTTACTGTAAGGCCAAGTTCAGACCGGGTTTTTCCAAATAAGGGTAAAAAATTACATTTTAGTAGATTTTCTTAAATGGTGAAATTTTGCAAACGTGTATATTAGGAAAAACCCAATATCTTAAGCAGACTGCATTTCCAGAAAAAAGTGACCATAAGAGCCTTTATACACTTCTGTTTTACATAACATGTTTTTTTTTCTTTTGCAAAAACTATTATTTTTAGGTTTCATGCGTTTTTTCATGCAGGGTTTGTTTTTTTTGCCAAAAAAGTACGTACTGGTATATGCATGTATTTATTCATTTTTTTATGTTGCATTTTTACAAATCAAGTACCACAGATTCTGCTTGTATAAGTAAAAAAAAGTTTTAAAGGCATAAAAAAGTTCAAAAAACATTCACCCCCCCCCCCCCTTTGCAATTTTATCAATAAAAAAGTTACACATTATTGGTATTGCCACATCCATAGAAGTCCAATGTATTAAATACAACATCATTTATCCCATGCACTGAACACTGCAGAAGGAAAAAAAATTCCAAGAGCCAGAATTATGCTTTTTTTTGGTTATTTAACATTCCCACAAAATCTAAATAAAAAGTAATCAAGACACCCCATGTATCCCAAAATAGCACCAATAACAACTACACTTCAGCCCGCAAAAAGTCCTCGATTGGGCCCGTAGGTGTAAGAACAAAAAAGTTATTGGTTGCAGAAAATGGACTGCAGTGCAAATTTAAGAAATAGAGAATGTTTTTATTTTTCAGAAAGTATTAAAACATAACAAGAGCCCTATATATTTGGTTTAGCCGCCATCGTACCGACCTGCAGAATACAGATTTGTACTAAAGAGTAAAAACAAAGCCCCTACAAAAATGCACAAGTAAATTTGTTTTCACATTTCACCCCACTTAGAATTTTTTTCCGTTTCCCAGTACATTCTATAGTACATTCAATGGCACCATTAACAAGCTCATCTTGTTCGGCAAAAAACAACTCCTCATATGTCTATCAATATAGAAAATAAAAAAGTTATGGCTCTTAGAAGGCGGGGAGGAAAAAAATGAGGCGCCAAAAAATTATGACCGGCTATCAGGAAGGGGTTAACACCTTCTCGCCGCATAGTCAGATATAAACAATGCAGAAGGGTGTACCAAGATGGCGGTTCTATTACCTCCTTCCTGAGGCAGGAAGTAATAGAAGTGCTGACATGGCGGCTGTAGAAGTCTTCATTATGCTACCAGCCAGGGGCGTAGCTAGAGACTCAGGGGCCCGGGTGCAAAACTTCAGCTTGGGCCCCCTCTGCCCCCAGACGCCGTCTGTTGGCCAGTACTTCAACAACAGGATCCCTACTTGGCGTAGCGGATGTGTGTGGTGTAGCGCGATGCAGAAAATTATATCTATTAAAAGAAATTGTCCAATAGAAAAAAACGAATTTCAACCAGTGTCTGTTCCCTCTTGTCCCTCTCCCCTGCAAATAAAAACGTTGTGGGGGCCTTTGCCTCAGCTATTGCCTGCACCATGCAGGCTGCAGCTGTGAGCGCTGTATCACTGGCTCTATGTGACCTGACCCAGTAATACTGCGGTGTGGCAAGGGGGCTTCTGGTCTCCTTGGCTCAGGGGCCCAGTGCTGTGCCCGCCCCCTGTAGCTCCCAACAAAACATGATATTGAGATATATATATATATATATATATATATATATATATATACACATATATAACATATACATATATACACATACACAGATATATACACACATTATATATATATATATATATATATATATTATATATATATACATACACACACACACAATATCTAACACACACATATATATAATATACTGTGGTTTCCCCTGTGGGGATAGTAGTGGACCGGTGCACTCAGCAAATCAGCATCTAGGCAATGGTAAAATTTAAAACCATAAATATTTATTCTAAAACTATCAGAGTTTCAGGCCACGACAGAATTAAAACAGTTTGAACGAAAAAAAACAAGTGCAACGGTGACGCTTTCGTGCAGAAAACCCACCCTTCCTCAGGACAGATCTGTCCTGAGGAAGCGCGGGTTTTCCGCGCGAAACGCGTCGACCGTGCACTTGTTTTTATCGTTCAAACTGTTTTAATTCTGTCGTGGGCCTGAAAGCTCTGATAGTTTTAAAAATAAAATATTGATGGTTTAATTATACATTGCCTGAACGCGATTTTTGCTGAGTGCGCCAGGTCCACTACTATCCTCCACAGGGATATCCACAGTACTTCTTGCCAGGTTCATTACAGGACCGGGATATTTTTTCAGACCAAGGCAGCCGTACAGAGGGCGACGGAAAAAACAGCCCTTCAAACGTATTCGAGTGTTGTGCCTCTCCATTGCACAACTCCATATGGTGAGCTCATTACTTGCTTATTTATTTTTTCTTTTTAAAGGTTTTATACTATTGTGCACCCCATCCTGTTTTTTCTCCTTTTCTCTATATATATCTCTGGGACTGGAGATTCGGTCATTTATCGTGACCTAATTTATTTTATTATTCAAAAGGAACTTTTATAGAGGTGCTTGTGCTATTTTTGTATACATCATATATATATATATATACTATATATATATATATATATATATATGTATTAACACATATATATAATATACACACAACATATATATATATACAACAAATATACACACACATTATATATATATTATAATATATATTTATATATATATATATAAAATATATATATACACACACATACACACACACCTATAGTGTGTGCCTGTGATGTGCATGTCTTATGTAACATGAGACTGGCCCATGTGGCAGGCATGCTGGTACCTATAGTTCTACAGCTGCTGCTGTGGGACTACAAGTACCAGCATACCACACTAGATCAAAACTTAAAGCATATGTAGTGTGGTATGCTGGTACTCGTAGTCCTACAGCAGCAGTTGTAGTACTATAAGTACCAGCATGCCTGCCACATGCGCCAGTCTCATGTTACATAAGCCATACACATCACAGACACACACTATAGGTGTGTATGTGTGACTATACTGTATGTATACATTATGTATTATAACATATAAAATGTGCTAGTGTTACACTTACTGTGTAATCACTACAGGAGCTGCAGGCAGTTCGAGCTGTGCCTTGATGCACAGTGAAGTGTTCCGCCCGGGACGCTGGGAGACGGAGCGCTCCTCCACCTCTCTTCCTGTCTCTCTCTGCAGCCTCCGTGCACAGAGCTGTGTGCCGGCTGCTGCTGCGATGTTCTGTTTGATCGCAAGGCACAAGCAGTGTGGCGAGAGAGGCTCTTGGGCCCCCTGGCTCAGGGGCCCAGTCGCAATTGCGACCCTTGCGACCCCTATAGCTACGCTACTGCTTCCAGCTACCATGGCACCCAACGATCGGAGGGAGGAAGGATGCCTATCATCATTACTCATTCATTTAGACAATGCACCCAGTGGCTTAAACAGCAGGGAGTGGAGCCGGCTCCATTTCCTGCTGTTAGCAGTGGGTGTCAGCTATAATGATGAGCCAGCACCTGCTTCGTATGGAGCGGACTCAGGGCATAAGCTCACTCTAGAGCTTCTTATTGGCATATTGACATACGTCACAATGTCGGTAAGGGGGTTTTAAAGGGCATATCCCCAATTTTAGAGTTGAAAAGGGTTTTAAAATAGGTATGTCTCAAAACCCCCCCTTTTCCCGTTTTGACATCAGAACATGCCTCTAACCACGCCGCACCTAATAGAATCATACCCAGCTTCCTCCAGCAGATGTATTTATATAAAGTAATGTATATTCAGAAATCCATACAAATAGCTGTAAGATAATGTTTTATGGATTTCCCTCTATGAAATGATTTTTAAAACTACCACTGCTATTTTTTTACACTAACCCATAATAATTTTGCCAGTTGTACCAAGTCTGGACAAAATTTTTTTTACCGGCACAAAAAATGCCCTAAGGGGTTTGAATCCCAGTGTAATAGGCTCGAAGAAAACATTCCACCCTACGTGACCCCCTTTAAGGATGTACCAGTTTACACAGGTGCTTGCAGACAATATTACTGCCATACAGTGACCATAAGTATTGAACCGTAATACATCCCGTAATTACATGTAATTTTTTTTTGAGGAGTCATTCCTTTTCCCCTTTTTTTTCACTCCAATCCGATGAACTTCTCCCGTCCACGACTCGATCCTACAAAATTAGCCACACAAATATCTTGACTCTTCATTTTTCCAATACCTCCCTACCTATTCCCACCTCTGTACAAACTCCACATGGGGTGATAGGTGAAGTAGGGGGCAGGGGCTATGGTATGACAGGCAGTGGTGAGGAGGTTATAGAATGTTAGGTGGGGGTCGTATTTTGTATTGGCACTCGTCCATATAACATAATGCTAGGGGGCAGTAAGGGGGCACAGGCCACAGCTTCCAAGCACAATCTCCTGTGGGAAGACAGAGGACCAACCCCCTGAAGATTGTGCTATGCCGTGACCTTTAGGGGCGCAAGGAATGGAGTTTAGTACTCACATGTTCTATTTCTCTACAAGTTCCCTCATTCCCTCATATATTGTTTCTGTAGGTTTTTTTTTTACCATTTTATTCAAGTTTTAGAAAAAAGGGGGTTCTGACAGAGCCTCTTTATTTCTACACTGGGGTTTGGATCAGGGCACCCTGTTTTTTTGTCCCAAAGGGTGACAAATAATCCCCCGTCACATTGCCCCCTACCCCTGCATACGGTACAGAAGAGCCAAGTTAACGTCAGACGGGGGACCATCTAATGTGATGGTTTCCTTCTGGGGTGGCTACGAGCTGGTATTTTTAGGGAGGTATTGGACCATTCTTCGTTGTCCTTCCCATCTTGATAGTATCAGCGTACAGTTGCTGGTTGCACATTTGCTTATTACAAATAAAATGGGAGGTCCCCACGTCTTTTTATTTTGTATACTTTGTTAATAAAAGTCTTTAAAGAACAAATTATTAAAAAAAACTTGGACTTGGGTCCCGCTATTTTTCAAAAACCACCAAAGGGTTTTAAAAAACCATTTTTTGCACCCTGATACTATCATGGTGAGAAGATCCATGGGTATCGGCCCCACCCACCCCCTGTTGGTTGGGACCCCCAACCCCAAAATTTGTTATGGAAACATCCCCTTTCATTACTAAAAACTAAAAAAAAAATAAGAAACAACAGAAAACAAAAAAAAAAACCTTTTTAAAAAAAAACCCCCCCAAACCCCGGGGACCTCGATGTCATTTTAAATTAAAGTTTTTGATAAAAACCCTGGTCTGAAAATTGTCCAACAAATACATCATAGTCCTAAAGGGAAATGTAAAAAAACTAAAAAAAACTACGGATGGATGGATCATCACCCAGCTTTTCTGGGCGCTGAATAGCCCCCTAGAAAAGCTGTTTGCTTGCTGTGGGGGATGAGCCATCACCCAGCTTTCCCAGATGCTAAATAACCCCAAGCAGCAAAAAGAAAAGGTCCCGGGGGAGTTTTTCAAAGTGTGCCAAAATGTTTGCGCCCTCCCGGGACTCGCAACATGGGAAAGGGAAGGGGGACAATCCTGGGGATTTAGAGCATATACCCTGCCCACCTTGGGGTTAGAGAAAAAACTCCCCGGGAAACTGATCGCAGGGTCTGGGGGTGGTTGGGAGGAGGGTTAAAAATCCGGGGGATGGGAGTATGGAAAATATTTGTGTAGCTGGTTTCGTTAGCTGGGCTCAAATACTTAGGGAAAACGGGGTGGTTTTATTAACATCCCTTTCCTTTCCCATCATGTGATACAGCCCAAGGGAGTTGATACTGGTGACAGTTTGGGCCCCCCCTTTTTTCCCCAGTTTGTATGCAGCTGTGTGCCAAAAAAGGGGTAGTTATGCCCAATGGTTTGCATTTTTATCAAAAACACAAAATCTGAAAAGCTTTCCCGAATTTTTTATTGAACATTCCCGATTTGGGAGGGAATTTCCACTGGGCCGGGGAATTCCAATTTTTTAGGTTTTTTTCCCCGGGGGGCCAGGCATTGCCCCCGAATTCCCCGGGCTTTCCCCTGTTCATTCTACGCTTGTGCACCCGGGGGTTTTTTGTTACTGGGAAGGGTTGACACTAACCCCTGTCATATTACCCCACAACCCAATGCAAAAAGGACTACTGGGAAGAACCCGGTTATTTTCAAGGCGGGCTATCTAAACAGGGGGGCCCCAAAATCCGCCTCAAGGCCCAACCAAAAAGGGCCCTTTTTTTTTTGGGTTTCCTTTTGCATAGCAAGGAATGTGGGTTATTGTCAGTTCGTTTTGTGGGAGACCCGAAAAAAAGACCTGGGTTTTTTGACCCCTTTAGGACTTTAGTTGGGGAACCCCCTGAAACAAAATTATGGTCAGCTTTTGGGGCAAATTTTGGCTGGTTTAGGGTGGAAAAAGGGGCCGAATTTTATGGGCCTTCCCCCCTGAAATATCCGGCTGCAGCTGTCAGTTTTACCTTCGCTGGTTATAAAAAATGGGGGGTATCCTACAGCATTTATTTTTTTAGATTTTTAATAAAGGATAAAAAACAAAAATTTTAAAGGGGGCCGCCCAATTTTTTCTAGCCCCAAAATAAAACCAGCAGCAACAGGGGGAAAATTTTAGAGAAGGGAAAAGGGCCAAATTAAAATTTTAAACCTTTTTTTACTCTAAAAATACCAGCCTGCCAATGCCCCAGAAACAGACCATCACATTAGATACCACCTCTCATAACAGTAACCTGGGGTTTCCCGTCCTCTGGTTGGGGTTTGGGTTTTGGGTTTAAAAGTTTACATGGGGTTAGTTTTCAATTTGTAGGGAATAAAAAACACGGCTGACACCAAGCCCCAGTGATAGTAAAAGAAGAGGGGTGTGGGCAGATACCTGTTTTACTTAAAAAAATTTACATAAACCCCTCCCCCGACACAAACCCTCGGTTTACCATTTTACTAAAAAAAATATGCAACCCGGTCAGATGTTTTGTCAAATGAGTTTGATATTTTTTGTATTAAATTCTATCCCTGCACAATAACATCTGTGACTGATCTTTGGGGGATACCGGGGATTGTACCAAGGGCGATAGGGACCCCATTAGATTGTGCCTGTAAGCGTAGCTGTACCTCCTTTCTACACCTGTGGCCCAGTGCCAACACAAAATAAATTTTCCCCAGCTAACACCATAACCCCAAGAAAACCCTCTAATGTGCCTTAAAAACCCTTTTTTCCACCTTTTTCACCCCATACTTCTCCCTTTCCCCCTTTTCCCCCAAAGGGAAATTTTTACAAGGTGGGACAGCTAGACAGGTTTCTGGGGGGAAAAATGAGTCTCTTCAAAGCTAAAGACTTGGGGAAAAATAG
>JAODAL010015134.1:0-84981 GCA_025379985.1 Phyllomedusa bahiana | reverse complement strand
ACAGTAATAGCAGGGGTTTTTTCTCTGTGCAGAAATAGACTAATTTCGCTGCGCTGTGGGGCCACAGGCGAGGCACGCCCTTTCCCCTATGGACGTGAGAGACAATGGGGCTGAAACAGGAAACGCTGTTCTATGAAAAACGGGGGGTCATGTGATTTTTCCAGCCAATCGCAACCTACACACCCCAGTCATCGTCGCAAAACATCTCACCCCTGCTCTATTTTAATTGATTTGTGGGCGCCAAATTACGGGAAGGCCGAAAAGGCGCGATCTTAATAGATGATCTCAGTTTTTAATTTAATTATCAAATGATTGGAAATTTCGATCACCATAAAAACCTTGCCGATTTAAAACTTTGTCGATAAAAATCGCCAACACTACCGACCCCAAATGTGATACCCCTGATGTCCGGGGGTGGGGTGATTTCAAGGAGGTGTTCCATGACTAAAATATAAAGCAGGGGGAAAGGGGCATCCCTTCTTGTACCATTACAGTGGGAAGGGGCCCGATAGGGTTCCTTAATTCTCACTCTGGGGAAGGATTTGTAAAAGGCCCGGGTTTTTTAGCTGAAAAAAGGGGACCCAAGCCAAACGAGAAAGCGTGGACCCCAGGGATCCATGAGATCCTGCAAAGTTTTCTAGCATCAAGGGAAGGCCCATCGGAGAACCCCACGCATGCGCGCGTACTGAATTAAGCCCAACTCTTGAGCGGTTTTTCTCGGGCCCCCCCTCCCGGGGACAAAACCAACCTGGCCCGGGGTGTATAAACCCCCAGGCAAGAAGGGTTAAGGCGGTTCGCTAGAAATTTTTAGCGTAGATCTTCAACCCACATTTAAAAGAGAAATGGCCCTATAATTCCGCATACCTGAGGGTCCTTGCCCTTTTTTGGGATCACGGTGATTGTGCTTGGGAAGAGTCGCAGGGTTTGGGGTAGTACTGAAATGGCTTTGAAAGTATTAAGAAGTTTTCGGGGAGGAGGAGTTAGCAGGTTTAAAAAAAGGGGGGTAAACCGTCCGGGCCCGGGTTTTCCCCCTGGAAGCCCCTTACACCCGTTTAATTTTGTCGCCGAAAAAGGGGGCTTCCAACTCCTTGCCAAATGGGGAGGGAGTTTAGGGGGGGTAGGGGGGTGTTGCAAGGAAGGAGAGGGATATTAAGGATTTGGGGGGAAAACCATAGAGTTTGGAATAGTAGGAATTAAAATTCCTGTGCGTTTTCCCGGGTGTTTGAAGTAGGTTACCAAAGGGCTCTATGCAGGGAATAAAAGAGGGGGCCAGGTCTCTGATCCCCTACCAGGAGACGGCCTCTTATTACCAAACTCATAGAACCTACGCGCACGTCTGCGAAACCCTCCCCACGGGGCCCCTAAAAAGAGGCGTTGCACCTCGGACGACCCACCAACAGCTCCTAAAGGATAGAGGGAAAAGGGCTTGCTTGTGGAGAGTCCCCAATGTGGTCACCTTTTTAAAGGCCTTCGAACAGTCGCTGCTTTGCCCTCTTCGACGACTCCCATGCTTAAAAAAAAGCCCCTTCAGGACCTTTCAAAGCCTCCCATTCACCGTGGGGGCTTTGTGCCCCTCCCGATCGACAACAAAGTTCTCGTTTGTCTGATGCAAGGGGCCACGCAGCCCGGGGGTCAGCAGAGATTCGTTAAGTCCCCAAGTCCGGTGCTTAATAGCCCGCGGTAGGAGAGAGATTGATGCAAAAACGGAGCATGATCCAACCATATCATTTTGCCAATAGGGTCTGTGAACCCGGGAGGGCACCATTTGAAAAGGGGATAGTCAAGCGAATATGTTTTGGGGGGTATGGAGTAAAAACTGTAGCCCCTGTCCGAGGGGTGTTGGAGACGCCAGCTTCACTAAGTTTGGAAACGAAAAAGACCTACTTCCCCCGTTAAGGCAGGTAGGAAGGGACGAGCAGCCCGGGATTTGTAAAGCTGGGCCCCAGCGTCAGTTTAAAAAACCCCCACAGAAAAAAAGGGCCCCCGTCCCCGGGGTTCCAGCTCTCTGGGACGGCTAGGAGGAACGACACCTGACCCTGTTTTAAGCAAAAACTTAACTACGTGACCGTTGCCCGTTAATAGACAAAATTAAAATGACATATCTACTTCATGTAATAAGCAGTCCAACACCTGAGGGGGAGGGATTGTGGGGGGCATAGCGCCCCTCTACACTTTGAGGGGGAATTATTGGCACAATAAAAATCAGTATAATATCTTTTTTTTAAGGGGGGGGGCCTGAGGGGTCAAAAATGGTCTCCTAAAACCGCTATATGAACTCTTTTCTTGTGAAAATGATAGAGAATCTGAAATTTTTCATAGGGGCGTTTGGGCCCCTTGGTGTTGAGAGAAGCTATGTTAAGACTCCCATTTTCAAGGGGAAAACCCTGTTGTACTCCAAAACCCGAACCCGGGGGGGGAAGGGGGGAAAAAAAAAGGAGGAGGGAAAGGGGGGAAGAAGGAAAGCAGGGGAAAGAACCCCCGTAAAGAAACACATCTAGCGTCTGTGGAACCCAGGAGCCCCTGGGGCCAAAATTGACCCCCGGGGGATCCCAACTACGGGGGGAAGAAAGATGGCATGGTTCAAGAGAGCTCCTTTGCAGCAGACAAAAACAAGCAAAAAAAATACCAGCTAATCGCAACAACATGTTAAAAAAATGGAAAGATGGGGGTAGCCCAAAATCAAGACGGAGAACATCAAAAAGAAAGGTGAAATAGAAAAAGCACGGAATTCCTCCCGAGTCCTAAAAAAGGTCAACAGCCCCTAGGATGGCAGGGGAAAATTGGGCCGCAGCCCCCGAATCACGGCACCGGGACGGACCAAAACCCCAAAATGGGTTTGACAGAGCGGTGTCTGGTTACTACTTTTGGGTGGGAGACCTTCCCCGAAGGAGTGGGCTTGGGGGGCTGAACCTGGGGCTTCCTTTGCAACGAGGAGGAAAGGGGGGCCAGTCCGGCAGAGAAATACAAGATTTGGAGATCCGCAGAAAGGCGGGGATATTTTTCGGGGGAACGTATAGTGTAGGAACGACCCCCCAAGGGGCAATAGGCAAGGGGAACCCCCCGTAGGTAAAGTTCCTTTCCCCAAGCACAGCCGAATGGGGTTCCATGGCTCTCTGGGCGAAGTATGGCGAGATGATCCCGGAAAAACTGAGAAAGGAACCTTTGTACATGGAGAAGGGGCCTTCCGAAAACCCCGGTTTTTTATAAAGTCCTCCTTTAAACAAAGGAAAAAGTGGACGGGAAGATGACATCTAGGTGCGTCGTTTGGGGCTTGGAGGGCGGAGGGCTTATGAACCCTATCAAGCCAATGTGGGCATTTGGGGACGCCAGGTTCGTGAAAATAGCAGGACAGTTGATAGAGATCAGAGGCGGGGAACCCTTTCAGGAAGCCCCCGGACCCCAAAAATTTTTGGCCGCCCCCGTTCTCTAATATCCGGGTTGTTGAAGATGAAACAGCTGGGGGGGTGTTGTTGTACCACTCCCTGCAGGGCAGATATGGTAGTGGGGACGGGCCTTTTGGGGATGTGAAAGGGGGTCCACTTTGTTAGACATGGTTTGAGAGTTCCAAAAGGAAATTGGGGAAATTTTTTCCCCTTCCCCCGGGAGTCCTGGGTATGAAGAAATATTTGCCTCGTCGCAGATTCCCGGTAAGCTGTTGCTGTCGGGAAGTGTCACCGGCTGCTGCGACGCGGACCGGGGGGCAAAGGGTGACCCGCCAGCTCCGAAGGACAGACGAGAGGGGAGTGCACTCCAAAGGGACTAGGGATATGCCCCCTCAGGGGCCTGAGCGTAATCTGGGTTTTACCCCTTTTGGGTCCGTGAAATGGCTCCATAGGATAACTGGAGGGTAGAGAAAAAGGGCTATGGCGTGGAGGTGGACCGTTAGGGGCGGGGAGCAGTCCAAGTCTCTTACCTGGGGAGGGGGGGGGGTGGCGCACCACGAAGAGCCGTGGACCCGACCAGCGGAGGGGGCGCTGGAAACCCGTTGCCCCAAGGGGGGGGGGTCCCGCGGGCCCGGGAAATGCTGGAGGGTTGGAAGCACTAGAGAAGGCCCTGAGGGGGAGTGATTTCCGGGTTGATCCAAGGGCGGGAAGGCAATAGGAGAGTCCCTTCGGGTGTGGGTCCCCTTAAAATGAGGGGTTGCCCCGAGGGGAGAGCGAGGCCCTTCCCGGAGGGCCCCCTAGGTGGGAATACCTCCTTACGCTGCCGGCGGAAGTTGTGGACCCCCATAGATCCCGGGGGGACCCTCCCCGGGGAGACGATGGGACCCGCAGAGGGGGAGGGGCCCTTCTGAGCCAGGGGGCTATTTTGATGCCCCCAGGAGAGGAGCGGAGGTAGGGAGGGGAAAACCCCCGAGTGGGGTGGGCGGGGGGGCGGGCCCGGGGGTGAAAGTGGGTGAGTGAGTCCACGTCAGTCGGGATGCACCCGGCCCCGTAACTGCTTCCTGGGGGAAGCAATCAGGACTTTTTCCCCTGTCCAAATCCATAAAGGCGGCAGGCCCCCCGCCTTGCCGGGGGACAGCTGGCTGAAGGAGGAACGGCACCCCGGGGTGAAAGGGGTGCGGGGGGCCAGGGCGCCCGCGCCCCCCACCATGCTCCCCAGCGGGGAGTCAGGTTTGGGTGGGCACACCGCAGTTTTCCCATCCCCCGTGGGGAGATATGGGAGGCAGGGGGGTCCCCCCCAAACTTCCGGCGGAAGGAAGGGGCCCTCACCGGATCCACCAGCGGGCCCGGGTCATGGTGTTACTAGGTGTGGATCTTGCACGTGGAGGCGGGGGGTTTAGAAGCAGGACCGGGGGGGAGTTAGCCTGTTCACCCCCCCTCGAAGGTGCCCCGCGCCGACCCGGGGGTGTGAAAGGGTCGGCATGCAGGCAGACGGTGTGGAGGGGGGTCGGTGCAGGGTAGCGCGGCCTCTTGGGGGGCCCTCACCCCCAGCGTTCTTCTCCCCAGGGGCCCCTGAGAGCACAAATCCCCAAATACTGCGCAATATCCCCCTGGGGGGAAAGCAGAGGTGACCGGGCACAGTCCGGTTTTTTTT
Source organism: Phyllomedusa bahiana (assembly GCA_025379985.1). Classification (NCBI taxonomy): domain Eukaryota; kingdom Metazoa; phylum Chordata; class Amphibia; order Anura; family Hylidae; genus Phyllomedusa; species Phyllomedusa bahiana. The sequence goes on along the minus strand of JAODAL010015134.1, from coordinate 79,944 downwards.
TTGGCTTTCCCATCTTGTGGGCCCTTAGCCCGGATTAAAGATGTTTGAGGCCTAGGGGGCGCAGAGCCAAAGTCCTTCACCGCCATAGAAACCACGCCCCCCCCCAATACCACTTTCATACATTCAGGTGCATTAAAAAATAGAAAAATAGATGGAAAATGACTTTGAGCCCCTATTTCCTACATGTCCCCCTAAATTTAAACTCCCTCCAAAGTTTTAAAATTGTGTTCGCGGGGAGACTGACTGGCCACCCCAAAACTTTGAAATGCTTCTTCGATCCACTTTTTATTTGCCTGGTATTTTTCAGGTTATTGTCCTGCTGGAAGACCCAGCCATGACCCATCTTCAATTCTCTTACTGAGAATTTGGTTGATGGCCAAAATCTCGCGATACATGGCACCATCCATCCTCCCTTCAATATGACACAGTTGTCCTGTCCCTTTTGCAGACAAGCACCCCCAAAGTATGATGTTTCCACTCCCATGCTTTACGGCTGAGAAGATGTTCTTGAGTTTGTACTCATCCTTCTTCTTTCTTCAAAAATGGTGAATGGAGTTGATACAAAAAATGTTCTATTTTGGTCTCATCTGACCACATGACCCTCTCCCATGTCTCCTCTGAATCATCCAAATGGTCATTGGCAAACTTCAAACAGGCCTAGACATGTGCTGGCTTGAATAGGGGGACCTTGTGTGCCCTGCAGGATTTTAATTCATGAAGGTGTAGTCAGGGGCGTAACTAGAGAAGCCAGGGCCCCAAAGCAAACTTTTGGATGCCCCCCCCCTGCCCCCTCCCCCCCAGAACATTTCCAGACATGCTGTTAGATATGTAGATAATAAAAAAGGGGTAAATATCTCCCCATACATTCACCTATCGGCTACCAAAAAAAATCCACTATAAAGACCAACATTCCAATAACAATTATTGAGGCCAAACAGACCACAAATTACCACCAAATAGTGACTAAAATAATCCCCAACACTTTTACTGATAGTACACAAAGCCCAATAGTAACGCATTAGTGCCCTATAGTGGTATTATAGTGTACACAGGCTCTGCAGATGTTTTTAACCCCATACATGACCATATAGTGGTGATCCCAGATATACAGGGTTCTTTGAAAATATTTTTTACTTCATTTAGTGCCTCACGGTGGCGTCTTGTCTGAGGGTGTTCATTTTCTCTTTTCTTCTCTATTCGTCCAGCCTCCATGTGACTTCCTCCGTCCCCCACTCGTCCCTGTAGAATTTACAACAAAACACGAGACTCCTCATTTTTTAAATCTTTTTTTCCCAAATGAGTCCCCCCCCCTCATATACAAACTCCCCCGTATAAAGGCCCAAATGGTAAAAATTAACCCCCCCGGGAAATTATGGGGGTCCCCCCCCGGTAGTAGGTACAAAAAGGGGCCCCCGGGCGGTAGCTAGGTCTTTTGTACCCACCGGGCAGTAGCTAGGGAGCTTGGGGATGTAGGAGCTTCGGTCCCCCGGGCGTATTAGCTTGTAGATAGATGGGGGCCCCCCCGTGCTTGGCCAGCCCTGTAGGGAAATAGGGCCCTCTGTAGTTAGTGCCCCCCTTATAGGCCCAAAAACCCCCCCCCCCCCGTAGATTAGGGCCCCCTTGTGGAGAATAGTTCCCCTCTGTAGATTGAGCCCCCTTGTGGGGAAATAGTTCCCCCTCCTGTAATTAGAGCCCCCCCCCCTTTTAACAGAATAGTCCCCCCCCCCTTTTTTTAGAGCCCCCCCGTAGGCAGAATACGCCCCCCCCATAGATTTAAAGGCCCCCCTGTGGCAGAAAGTTCCCCTTTTAGGGAGAATATTCCCCCTGTAGATTTGGGCACCCCTGTAGGGAAATTGTTCCCCCCCCTGTAGATTAGGGCCCCCTTGTAGGAAGAAAAGTTCCCCCCCGTAGTTTTAAACCCCTTGTAGGCAGAATGTCCCCCCCCTTGTGATTAGGGCCCCCTTGGGCAGAATAGTCCCCCTCGTGATTAGGGCCCCCTTGTGACAGAATAGTCCCCCCCCCCCCTTTTAGAAGGGCCCCCTTTTAGGTAGAATAGTTTCCCCCCCCTGTAGATTTGGGCCCCCCTTTTAGGCAGAATGTCCCCCCCCCGTAGATTAGGGCCCCCCTTTTAGGCAGAAAAGTCCCCCCCGTTTTTTTAGGGCCCCCTTGGAGGGGAGATAGTCCCTGTAGATTGGGCCCCTGTAGCAGAATAGTCCCCCCCGTAATTAGAGTCCCCCGAGGCATAGTTCTCCCCCCCCCTTTGGGGGGCCCCCTTAGGGATGTTTCCCCCCCCCCTTTCGGGCCCCCTGTTGGTATAGTTCCCCCCTTTAAAACCCTTGGGGGAAGTGTTCCCCCCTTTGTTTAGAGCCCCCTGTAGGTTTTCTTCCCCCCCGCCTTCCTTTAGAGCCCCCCTTAGGGATTCTCCCCCCACACCCCTTTCCTTTCGAGCCCCCTGTAGGGATTCTCCCCCCCCCCCCTCCATTAGAGGCCCCCTGTAGGTATTCTCCCCCCCCCTTCCTTTAGAACCCCCCGTAGGTATTCTCCCCCCCCCTCCCCCTTTCTTTTGAGCCCCCCTGTGGGTTTTCTCCCCCCAACCCCTTCCTTTAGAGCCCCCCTGTAGGTTTTTTCCCCCCCCCCCCCCTTTCTTTAGAGCCCCCTGTAGGTATTCTCCCCCCACCCTTCCTTTAGAGCCCCCTGTAGGTATTCTCTCCCCCCCACCCCTTCCTTTTGAGCCCCCCTGTAGGTATTCCCCCCCCCCATACCCTCTTCCTTTAGAGCCCCCCTTAGGTATCCCCCCCCTTTCCCTTTGAACCCCCCTGTTTGTATTCTCACCTCCCCACCCCCTTCCTTTTGAGCCCCCCCGTAGCTATTCCCCCCACCCCCTGCCTTTAAGCCCCCTGTAGTATCTCCCCCCCCCTTTTTTAGGCCCCCCCGTAGGTATTTTTCCCCCCCCAACCCCTAGCCCCATTTCTTACTGGCCGCGTCCCCGGTCTCCCTCTCCTCCCCGCCCCAAGCCCGCTGCTTTAGGGTTGGGGCCAGGACAGGAAGCTCGGAGCTGGCGACAGCTCTCCCGTCCCCCCCGTTCATTTAAATTTTATGGCGTCCACGGCGTGCATAAAAAAAAAGAGAGAGCCTCTGTGAAACAAGGAGGGGGGGCCCGCCGGGGGCGGCCCCCCCCCGGTTACAGACCCGGCCCCCCCCAGCTCTGACCCGCCGCATGAACTGTTATGTTCACTGCGGGGGCCCAAGGGGGCATACGGGGTACGAGGTGGTAGCACTGCCCGGGGCCCCTCAAGCCACTGGGCCCCCCTAGAACTGCACCCCTGCTACCCCTGTAGTTTTCCCCCCCCTGGGTGTAGTGTATTACTAATGGGAATCTTTGAAATGTGACCCGTTCTATTAGGTCAATGACCAGGGCCTCCTGTAGTTCGGGGTGATTTCTGACCTTTCTCAGAATCATCTTACCCCACGAGGCGAAATCTTGCATGGAGCCCCATCCGGGTAGTTTGACAGCACTTGTGTTTCTTCATTTTCTAATAATTTCACCAATATTGTTGCCTTCTCACCAAGACATGTGCAGTCTCAATTTTGTCCTGGTTCCTTAGACAGCCTTGGTCGGGCCCCATGGTGAGAGTTGGAGCATGAATTGCGTGTGTAACATTGTCTTTATACAGGAAAGAATTCAAAACATTGCATTAATACAGGAAATGAGTGCAGAGTGGGGATTTCTTAAATTAAAACAAACAGGTCTGTGAGAAACAGAATTCTTGTGGTTGGTGGTGATCAAATATTACTTATTTCATGAAAAAAATCCAAATTTTTTTTTTAAAAATCATATAAGTAAAATTAAAAGGAAAACCACAATAAAAAAAACAGACCTCTCCATTCTTTGTAGGTGGGAAAACTTGCAAAATCACCAGTGTATCAAATATTTATTTTCCCCACTGTACATTCCTTTACTGCCACAGTTATTGAATGACCATACAGTACAATTAATTAAGGCAATAACTTTCTATTTAAATATCAGTTATAGCAACAATTTCCATGTATATGAATGAAGCTTGAATAAATAACATATATAACCTGTGGTTCTTGTCTGTTAAATATGTCCTTTGGAGGTTAACAAATCACACTTTTCAGTTCAGCATTATTCATGAGCAAAGATTCATGAGCATAAGTTCAAATGGACATTGCTGCACACCTGCAACATTTTGGGGGAACACTCTTTATCAAGGTTGATGGACAGCAAAAGTGAAATGTGCAAAATGTTTGATTAGTGCAGTCTATAATGTCAAAGAATGAGAGAATTTACATCAGGAAGAAATGTTCAACTGTGTCAAAGGCAAATGACATATTTAAGAGGTGAAGCACATTAGTAACTTTAGTCATTTTAGTTAGGCAAATTCCAGATTGCAGCAAATCGAGAAGTACGTTGGATGAGATGTGGGAGTACAGTAGAGGATGGCTTAACCCATGGTTGTGATGTTTGCATGTTTAAAAAAAATAGGTAAATGCCAGTGGTAGCAATAGGTTGGAGAGATGTAATAAGGCTAGGAAACTTAGGGTGTGTTCACACAGCGTGTTTGCACCGTGTGAACATAAACTTTTGGATTAGTGTTTGGGTCCATCTATACGGACCCAAACACGCATCTAACAGTGAGCATTGTGTTTTACACTGCTCGCAGTGTAAAACACGCATCGGCGTTCACATGAGTGATCGCCGGTGCATGTTTACATTGTGTCTTTCGGGTCCATCTTTTGGATCTGTTCCAAAAATTGACATGACGCAGCAGGAGCCCTACGATAAAGTATAGGGTGCGATCTTGCTGCATCCAACACGGATCCAAACCCGCAGCTGAATTTTGCATCCGTGTTGGATCCAATCAAAGCTGCGTTTTTGGATGCGATTTTCAGGTCCGACACGGACCCGAAATCGTATCCAGAAACACCGCGTGAACATACTCTTACAGTACTAAGACTGGGGATGAGGTGGACTTGGATAAAGAGGACATATAGTGAGGTAAGATTCCGGAGTAGTTTGAACAGCTTATCTTTAATTATATTGGCAAAACATGGTATTTTTACTTGCGATGATTCATGCCGCACGGCTTTTTAAAACCTTAACCCCTCCACTACCACAGTTACCAGGCTTGCTACAGAATTTTCAATCATGTTAACCCTTAGTGATGTTTAAGGGTAGATTGACTTAGCAGATTTAATGAAGTACACAATACCTTCACAGTTTGTTAACCATATGCTGACATTACAAATATACATCCTTTTAACCCTGTTCCATTCAACACATTTCTACTCTGGGATACCACAGTAACATTAAGGCTATGTCTATACTGCATCAGACAAAAAAAGGCCCAAAAGCGGCCGTTTTTTATCCGATGCAGGACCGCGGTTTTTGTTACGCTTTGTACAAAAACCGTGGTCGGTTCTCGTTTTCCTGACATCGCCCATATAATTGTATTGTATGGGAAGAAAACAAGAAGCGGCGGCGTATTATACAACATTTTGTATAATACGCCGGCACCGAAAGACAAGCAGAGAAAATACGAGCTGTGGAGACTGCAGCTCGTCTTTCCTATTGCCGTCTATGGGGCCACAGGAACGATCGTATTTTCGGCGCTTTTAAAAAAACGAAACGTGCCAAAGATACAATCGTTTTCCTGTGCAGTGTGGACATAGCCTAACAGTTCATCATACATCAGCAAATACATTACTGTGAACAGCTGCTGTTGGTTGGACAGGAGTCTAGCTTTTTTGTCAGGATGCCTTTTTCCATAAAAGTCTTGAAGAAATTGCAATAACCTTTTGAGAAAAACTTACAGGAAACCACATTTGGACATAACAGATCATCATGGCTAACATGGGGTGTCCCTTAGGCAGAATCTGATCAGTGTTGGTGTGCGCCCCTCAGTCTGTATAATAATCTGTAATGCTAGTGTTACAAGAAAAGATGGGTTATGCTAAACTGGTCTGAAGAAATTTGGGAGATGTAGCAGAGCTCAATTGGCCACTATAAATGGCAAAAAAAATATTTGTAGTGACACTTTCAGCTCTGCTACATATACATGCACATACGTATACATGCTACCCCATGACTGTAACATGAAAATCCAGCCTTGTATTAATTTTTGGCTTTAAAGCCTATAAACAGATTTTTTCCAAGGGATTTTTTAGGAGATTTCTAAGAATGCCAGGACATCATTATGTGACAATGAAATCAAGGTATAAAATGTTTGCACATACTTTACCATATCAGAAGTTGTATTTGGGCCAGTCATTCTAGGATAAATAGCTTTGATATATTATGTTAGCATACAGTTATTGTAGTTACAATAAACTGAAACTTAACACATAAGGTGGAGGAGTAACTAAAGCTTTATTAGCCGTAATAATAAAGGCTTACTGGATTAAGTGTTGTGTTTTTTGTCAGGAAATACTATGTTTTTAATAACTTTGCCTTAATTCTGTTTATTGCATTCCATATTATTTTGAGAATGTTACACAAACTCTACTTACCTAGTTTTATGCTATTGTGTTATTCAATGCACTTATCCACTGATTTTATGTTCCACAGGTCATGTTTTATTCTTTTACCCCGTCCTTTTAACCTTATGTTTGCATCAATTTATGACAGTTTATCAAAAAGTAAAACAGGACTGTTTAGTTGGAGGCATAGTTCTGTTATGGTCAGATAATAATACTACTGTAGTAGGCAATGTTTAGATGAAGTGGATTTGATGGATTGAAATTCCAGAATAAAGTATAGTATATAGTTCACTTAATTGTAACAGAAAAAGAATCAAAATAAATTTTAGACCCCCAAAGATGCCTAATATGTTGCAGAGTACCGCACGGCTTAATTATTATAATATAAAACTCCCCTATAGTAACCCCATGTAATAGTGATAATGCCTGTAGCACACAATACTAAATTAATTCAAGTTAATTCAAGCTTCCCAAAGTCCCACTCAGCACTAAAATCAAACATGATGATATAATATATGGGTGGATTTTTTTGTGTGTTTTTTATTTAGATTAACTTTACACAATGAACTTACCCTCTATTAGCTTCAAACTTAGCAGATATAAACCAGCTCACCTAGTAAGATCCAAATGTCCCGGTGGAGCAGGCAACCAGAGGGCAGACAACTCCCAATTTTAATTAAACAAACGTCACTTGCAAATGTAGCAGCTCACACCGAGGAGGAAGAGAGAGGAGATTCCAGCCGACGAGATCATCAAGGTAAAATCCAAAAACTTTATTTGTTTTCCATAAAAAAAGAATTATTGTTCTTCAGATTAAGTACATGGATGGAAGGCAGTGGTCAGGACATAACCGGGTTGCAAACAAACATGGCACACGCCGACGCGTTTCGGGATCAAGTCCCTTACTCCTGGTTCTGTGGTACCCTCTATTAGCCTTACATCTCTAAATACCTGTTTTCAGGTATCCAGACGTATACCATAGTGTAGCTGCCATGTAACGGTTGCTAAAAAATAGAGTAACTGTAATCAATTTGCGACCAAGCTTGCTCCATTTTTGGCTGTACATTTGATTTGTAGGCCAAAATAGCAGAATACCATGCTATTCTGTCCCAAACAAGTGTTCTGCTAATTGTCTTTTATCAGTGGTAGATTTGTAGTCTGCACTTTATAATCATCCTGCCTTTGCATAGCTATAATGAGGGAGGAGACTATAACTTGACCAAGATATTGCAGCTTTTTGTGTTACCTTTTTGAGATCTTAGATCACATATCGGTGCGGCCAGCAGCCGCGGATATCGGCAGGAATGGAGCCGAATCCATCCCTGTTCTTAACATCTTAGAAGCTGCCATCCATCCAATCACCCCCCTGCATGATTAGTTGTCATGGCAGCAGAAAGCCTCATTCAGGCTTCTGCAGCTGCCATGAAAATCCTATGTGCAGCAGTACAATAGCACTGCTGTATATAGGACAAGGAAGTGTGCCCCCCTAGTGGTCAAGTACCCTAGGGGGACTAAGTATTAAAGTAAAAAAAAATAGAGTTTAAATCACCCCCTTTTTGCTGTTTTCCAAATAAAAAAATAAAATAGTCACACATATTTGGTATCGCCACATCCGTAAAATTCCAATCTATTGAAATATAACCTCATTTATCTGGTACACTGTACAGCACAGAATAAAAAATATTCCGAACGCCAAAATTGTGTTTTTTTTGGTCATTTAATATCCACAACAAAATTGGAATAAAAAGTGATCAAAAAGTCGCATCTATCCCAAAATAGAACCAATAAAAACTTAACTCATATTTAACTCACATGCTGTCCATTGCCTTCTGATCCTCCTTCAAATGGTTCTACTCCTTCATTGGAGTCCAGCTGTGTTTAATTAAACTGATTGGAATTGAATTGATTAGGAAAGGCACACACCTATCTATATAAGACCTCACAGCTCACAGTGCATGTCAGAGCACATGAGAATCATGAGGTCTAAAGAACTGCCTAACGAGCTCAGAGACAGAATTGTGGCAAGGCACAGATCTGGCCAAGGTTACAAAAGAGTTTCTGCAGCACTCAAGGTTCCTAAGAGCGCAATGGCGTCCATAATCCTAAAATGGAAGGTTTGGGACAAACACAACTCTTCCTCGACCTGGCTGTCCAGCCAAACTAAGCAATCATAGGAGAAGAGCCTTGGTGAGAGAGGTAAAGAAGTACCCCAAAATCACTGTGGCAGAGCTCCAGAGATGCAGTAGGGAGATGAGAGAAAGTTCCACAAAGTCAATTATCACTGCAGCCCTCCACCAGTCGGGTATGTGCCAACAGAGCCTCTCCTTAGTGCAAGACATATGAAAGCCTGCATACAGTTTGCAAAAAAACACATGAAGGACTCCCAGACTATGAGAAATAAGATTCTCTGGTCTGATGAGACAAAGATTGAACTTTTATGGTGTTAATTCTAAGTAGTACGTGTGGAGGAAAACCAGGCACTGCTCATCACCTGCCGAATACAATCCCAACAGTGAAACATGGTGGTGGCAGCATCATGCTCTGGGGGTGTTTGTCAGCTGCAGGTACAGGACGACTGGTTGCAATTGAATGAAAGATGAATGTGGTCAAGTACAGAGATATCCTGAATGAAAACCTCTTCCAGAGTTCTCTGAACCTCAGACTGGGCCAAAGGTTCTTCTTCCAACAAAACACTGACCCTAAGCACACAGCTAAAATAACTAAGCAGTGGCTTCAGAACAACTCTGTGACCATTCTTGACTGGCCCAGCCAGAGCCCTGACCTAAACCCAATTGAGCATCTCTGGAGAGACTTGAAAATGGATGTCCACCAACGTTCAACAATCCAACCTGAGGGAACTGGGGGGATCTGCAAGGAAGAATGGCAGAGGATCCCCAAATCCAGGTGTGAAAAACTTGTTGCATCATTCCCAAGAAGACTCATGGCTGTACTAGCTCAAATGGGTGCTTCTACTCACTGAGCAAAGGGTCTGAATACTTATAACCATGTGATATTTCAGTTTTTCTTGTTTAATAAATTTGCAAACATATGCAGAGTGTAATTAATGAGATCTTACCAAAAAGTTGCAATGAAACAGAGTGAAAAATTTAAAGGGATCTGAATACTTTCCGTACCCACTGTATAATGACACTGTATAGTGTAAGTGAGATACACCATCTTCAGTCTCAGTGCCTTGATAATTCCCATGATTATAGGACCAATCATCCTTTTCTTTAATTAAAAAGAAAGAAACTTTTTTCCAGATTGTCTGACCTTAAAGATTTAACCCCTTGCTGAGAGCAAATCATAATATAATAATAAATCTCTTCGTTTACCCCTCACTCTCGCCTTCCCAGAGCCATAACTTTTTATTTTTCCATCTACGAAGGTAGACACATGAGGGTTTTTATTTTGCGAGACAAGATGTACTTCTTAATAGTGTGATTGACTTACCATTACTCAGTATGTACTGGGAAGCTGAAAAAAATTCTAAGTGGGGCAAAATATGAAAAAAAGTACCGTATTTTTCAGACTATAAGGAGCACTTTTTCCCCCCCAAATTTTGGGGGAAAACAGGGGTGCGTGTTATAGTCTGAATATACTCATCCGGAGGCTGGAGAAGAGCGATGCTGAAGGGGGAGGGACGGCTGCAGGAGGCTGCGGACTTTGTTCGGCGGGAGGCTGCAGGCTCCATACCTGCTCTAGACGCTGCCATGTGAATGAGGAGTGCTGCTGTGCACCGCTTCTTTGTCTGATCACCCCCCTGCAATATAACTGCAGGGGGGCGATCGGTTGCCATGGCAGCTGAAGCCTCAGTCAGGCTTTCACAGCTGCCAAGTACAGGGTATGTGTCCCTATTACACTCTGCCTATGGCAGGGTGTAATAGGTAATGAATGAAAAATCCTATGTACAGCAGTACAACAGTACTGCTGTATATAGAACAAGAAAGTGTGCCCCTTTTGATCAAGTACCCTAGGGGACTGAGTATTAAAGTAGAAAAAATAAGTTAAATAAAATAAAGTTTAAATCACCCCCCTTCTGCCGTTTTACAAATAATAAAATAGTCACACATATTTAGCATCACTGTGTCCGTAAAAGTCCAATTAATTAAAATATAACCTCATTTATCCCGTATACTGAACATCGTAAAAGAAAATAAATTCCAAACGGCAAAATTGTGTTTTTTGGTCAAGAAAATTGGAATAAAAAGTGATCAAAAAGTTGCATCTATCCCAAAATGGTACCAATAAAAACTACACTTCAGCCCGGACTTTTTGCTTGAATTTTTTCCCCCTATTTTCCCCCTCTAAAACCTATGTTCGTCTTAGGCTATGTTCACTTGGCGTAATTTCAGGGCGTACTGTACGCCCGCAATTATGCCAGGTGTTTGGGACTCTTGCTGATCGGCGCACAATCCCGCGACGCGCGTGGGGGGGGGGGAGGCGGCAGCCCGCCGGCCCCATAGATATGTCCGTTATCTCCCCGCCCGTACAATACGATCTATGAGAACTATGGGATTGTTCACACGACGTTTTGCCGATCCACTTTTGGATCCGTTTTGCGCAAGCAAACCGGATCCGCAAGATGGATCTAACAATTGTCAGTGTGATTGACATTGCTTTCAATGGCAAAAGTGCATCGCGGTTCTCACGGGAGATCACCAATGCGCTTTTGAGAGCTCTCCTGCACTGTGCTTTTCAGATCCGCTTTAAGAATTGACATGTCAATTCTTCTTGGGTTCTACGCAAGTGAAAGCCCATAGCGAATAATGGAATAATGGCACCTGTCCAAAAGCACTCCACACTGTGGGTACGTATTGCCGGCGCTTTGGTTCCTGAAAGTGCCTCCGAAAAGTGCAGTCGGTTAACACAGCTGATGGATCGGAGGTGAGCGGCTTCAGAGGGCTGGATCGTGGGATTGGGGTTGAGCGGCTGCAGGGGGCTGGATCGGGGGTGAGCGGTTGCAAGGGGCTGGATCAGGGGGTGAGCGGTTTGCAGGGGGCTGGATCGGGGGCTGAGCGGCTGCAGGGGGCTGGATCGGGGGTGAGCGGCTGCAGGGGCCTGGATTGTGGGTGAGCGGCTGCAGAGAGTGGGATCGGCGGTGAGCGGCTGCAGGGGGCTGGATCGTGGGATCGGCGGTGAGCGGCTGCAGGGGGCTGGATCGTGGGATCAGCAGTGAGTGTGGCTGCAGAGATCGGCGGTGAGCGAGGCTGCTGGGGCTGGGGAAGAGAGAGAGAGAGATAAAAAGCCGGATCCGTAAAACGGATCCAAAACGTCGTGTGAACAAGCCATATGGATTTTCGTTATTTCGGTGCACATCTCGGTTTTATTAAAGCGCAAATACGGCGCGAAGTGCGCGCCAAAATTTCACCGTGTGAACATACCCTTATGGTCCGGTGTGTCTTATAGCCCGATAAATACGGTAGTTGCGTATGTAAACGGGGGGTTTATTTTTACGGCACTCACTTTTCAGTTTAAATGATGTGTTATGTGTATTCTGCAGTTTGGTATTATTCCAACAATACCAAATATTGTATTAAATATTGTATTAAAAAATGAAAACATTCCCCATTTCTTAAATCTGGGCTGCAGTACCATTTTTTACAACCAATAAGTTAGGGTGCATTTTTGCCGACTGAAGTGTACTTTTTATCAGTACTATTATGGGATAGGTACGACTCTTTGAGCACTTTTTATTCCAATTTTTAGGAGACATGAAATGACCAAAAACTGCAATTTTGCCTTCTATGGTGTTCAGCGTACCAGATAAATGATGTTACATTTTAATAGATCAGGCTTTTACAAATGTGGTGATACCAATTATGTGATTTGAACTTTGAATAATTTTTAGTTTTCTTTATACTTTAAAAACTTTTTTTTTTTTACACTTTAATATTGATTCCCTGTAGGGTACTTGACCACTAGGTGGCACGATTGTCAGTACACCCTTCAGTATTTTACAAACAATGCAGAAGGGTGTTTGAAGATGGAGGTTCTATTACTTCCTGTCTGGGGCATGATTAGACCACATCCCAGAAAAGGAAATCTGGACAAGGCATTGCTCTGTAAGGAATCCTTTTGGATATATAAGTTGAAGACTTTGCACCCAAATGGGTTAAATGAGCAGTTGAATTTCAACTGTTTTTTGTAAAGAGATTTGTATTACAGATCACCATTAGCTTGGATTTTACATCTAGTCATTGTCTATCATTATAGGCTACTTTGTATGTTATATTCATTAACCATCTAGATAAGCCTATCATTTTCTTGACTATATCTACTTCTTTGTCTGAATAAAAAATAAAAATTTATTTATTCTATGCTCTATATTCCCAATTGTTTGTGAATATCGGTCTTTTCTTTAGCCACTAATAATGGCAATTCGACATTACAATTTGACTCTCAGTAATCCTAATGTTGGATATCCGGTTCTAAGCCTGACCTGCACAAGGCGGCTTGGACGGCGGTACCCGCGATCAATGGGCATAGCTTTACTAGGTATGCCCGTGTGCGCTCCGATACGTCATTCCGTAATCGAAGCGTTTATCTGCCTCACCTATTTTAACATTGTGCGTCTCTGGGCCTCGTTTCCGCTTTCTGGGCACGTCACTTCCGGTTAATACTAGTGACGTTGCACGGTGCGGTTCAAGCCTCAGCCTGAAGGGACCTATCGGTGCTAGGAATATGTGACACTAGCGTCCCGATTTGGCGGGCAATCAGCACTATTCGTATATAGCCAGTTTTGAAAAGCATTCTGTATACGGCACACCATAGCTGTATCCGGACGCTGTGAGCCATATGCTCTAGTCCTGCTATTACCCCTGAATACCATTCACTGTGGGTCAGTGCAGTTTGTAGTTTATGTTTGTTGAGTGCATCTGATTTATCTTGTTATTAAATACATTTTCTTTTGGGATATTTTTGTATTTATCTATGTTTATTGGTTATCTTGCTTCCTTTTTCTAGCCTACCAATCATTGTCCCCTGAAGTGGTCCGGGTAGGCACCGAAACATGTTGGGACATTTTCTCTTGAAGTAAGATACTTATTTCTACATCTCTAAGCTGTGACCTAATAGGGCATTGTAGGGCTTGTTTTTGTAGGGGTAGGTTCCGGACGGGATCGTCCTTATCAGGACGTTATTTTCCGCTATTGGGGCTAGGGAAATTAATAGTTTGCATAGGGTTTTGCAGGGTTAGTACCTTTGGCAAATTCCCTGTTTGACATTTCCCGGCCTTTATACCTATCCCCTTATATATAGAATCATTTAGTGTTACTGCCCTCATACATAGGAGGCTGCCACGAGCGGTTCGTATACAATTTGAATTTATACGGTTTTAAAGTAATTGTAATAAAAGTTAATTTTTAGTTTTTTGTGCCGTCTGGGATAGTATTACTTTTTCTTTTTTGGAGTATATTTGGTGCCCAGGCTACACTTACCTCTGGTGTTAAATAATAGAGAGGGAGCTTGTATTTATCTAATGTGATTTGATATGGCCGGATTTTTTAAGACAGGGCTGGATACTAATCAATGGCTGAATGAGGTTAACGAGATATTTTCAGACAAGGAATTTGCACAAAAGAAATACACACCGTCCTTTCACATAGCCTTTAAAGAACTACAGAAGACCTATAGAGATAAAATTTCCACCTGGTGGGAGGTTCAGAGTCTACAAAATTATATAAAACATCAAATCGTACCACGCGGTCTCCGTATCTCCTTGACCCCTGGTACCAAAGTGAGAGGCCCAGGCTTTATTAAAAAGTGGGAGGAGGAAGCCACAACTAGTTCTCTAAAATTTATGCAACTTCTTTTAGAAGACGAACAATCTAGCCTTGAGATATTAAATCTGAAATTGAAAGAGCAACTAGAACTAGTAAGGAGCTTTGAACAACATCCAGATTATACCACCAAAGAGAAACATCTACAGAATACACTTGATAGATATCAGTATCATATTAAAGACCGTAAACACAAACAATTTGTGCGTGATCTTTCGGACTTTAGAGAAAACAAAGCGTACATATACCCCGATAATAAAGAGAGTAGGGAACAGAAAATATTAGTTTCTTCCACAGATACTGAACTATCAGATTCTGAACGTGAACAGAATAGACAACAGAGTCGGAGCCAACAAAGGGCAGAGGATACGAGAGGAGGAGGAAGAGGGAGAGGACGACGACAAAGAGGCGCTCAAAGGCCTTTTTTAGAGGGGAATCACCCCTTTCAATTGAGGACCGTACTCCCACAGGTCAAAAACCCAAAAGATAAGAGAAGACTCAAAATTGATTATCAACTTGTCTTCCCACCCCCTATCTCCAACAGAGATGAATATCCTAAAATTGGGTCTGTCCTTTGTTCCCACCACGAGATTTGATGTCTTTAGGTGGGTCAAGGACATTAACCTTTTTGGACGTAAGTTAAAATGGCACAAATACCATTGCCTAAAAAATAGGAGGGAGTGTGCAGAGTTGGGGATTGGGGAGGATCTTTTGGAAGGTGTTAAACTCCTCTATGAAATATCAGAGGATAGAATAAACACTGGTCAAGGTCCATTTACTGAGTTAAAACCTAAGGTACAAAATGCCGCCCTTGGGGGATATCTCATGTGTGGATATTTTTATCTACAAGTGACAAAGGATTTGGAGGGTGTCAATAATAAAAAATTCTCCGTAAACTACACAAGACATGAATATGAGGCGGTCCTTAAGCTAGAACGGGACATAACCCCATAATAAAAGCCTCCGATAAGGGGGGCAACATGGGCTTCTAGATCACGGAAAGTATCTGGAGATGTGTAATAGACTACTGGGGGACACTACTTGCTACCAAAAACTAATTAGTGACCCTACGGACACATTTAAAGGTGAATTACTTACTCTATTAACGGATGCAAAGGCAAAAAAGCTTATTTCATCACAAGAGTTTGAATTTTTATTCCCTAAGTCTCCCAGAGTGTCAACATTTTACAGTTTACCGAAAATACATTAAGGGAATGAACCCCTTAAAGGGTCGTCCAAATTTTGTCAGGGATCGATTCCCTTACTTCAAAAACTGTGGGATCTACCTTGACCATTTATTGGCGCCTTTCGTGGAGTCTCTTTCATCTTTCACCAAAGATACACGAATTTGCTTGGTAACTTGATGGGGTACAGGTCCTCCTGAGAGCTGGCTTGCCAGCATAGATGTTGAGGCATTATACACCAGTATTTTCCCCCTGAGTTGGGCATTGAGGCAGTGGATATTTTTGCAAAGCAGAGGGACTCAGTTTGCCTCACACAATGACTTTGTAATAAATTTGTTACGATTTGTTTTTCACCAGAAATTACTTTCTATTCGGTGATAAGTTCTTCCACCAGCTGAGGGGTACCGCGATGGGGGGCCCCTGCGCCCCATGTATGCGAAAACCTTAACCTCGGCTGGTGGGAGAGCCAATATGTTTTTTGACGAGAACATTTTCCATCTGGACAAAAACCAAGTGGGTCTATGGACCCGCTATATAGATGAATTTTTTATCGTGTGGAATGGTTCCAAACCAGGTTTGTGTCATTCATTGAACATCTTAATGTTAAACCCCCGGGGTCTAAGATTCACCCTCAGAAATACAGGCCAACGCTTTGGGCATTTTTGGATTTTCAAAATTACGGGAAAGGGTATGAAGGGATGTATCTCACCCAATCTTTCGGAAACCGACGTCATCTAATTCAAATCCTCCACTGGCGTAGTAGCCACCCTGTACCATTAAAGAGGGGATACCACGAGGTCAGTTTCTTCGCCTACGCAGGAACTGTTCAAGCGTAGAGGAATTTAAGAAACAGGCCCCTGACTTAAAATTTCGTTTCAGAGAGAAAGGGTACCCAGAAGATGTGATAATGAATGGATACCATCATGCCACTGAATATAGATAGATCTAAATTATTGGTTCCAAAAACAGCGCACATCTAAACCAGAGAATGACCTAACAAGAGTCATAGGTACCTTCGATGAGGCCTCTAAGGAGGTTAGAGAGATCCTCACTAAACACTGGGAGACTCTAGTGATTGATCCAGAAAATTAAAGACAAGGTGGATTACGCCCTTTGATTACTTTCAGGAAAGGACGGAGTTTACATGATTGACTAGTGAAAAGTCATTACATACCTCCTCCAATTCAGAATCTTGGCTTGACAGACAAACCACTTGGTATGTTTAGGTGCAGTGGCTGCATTGGTTGTAAATTCAACGATACAGGTAAATCTTTCACTAGTCAACAAACAGGACAACGTTTCGTGATGAAACATTTTATTAATGGCAGGACATCAGGTATTATCTATCTTGCCAGATGTGAATGCGGTAAAGAATATGTGGGTAAAACCACTAGGGAAATTTCGCCGACGTATTTGGGGAACATTTGGCGACATACGACACAAGAGGGACACCCCCCTTAGCAAGACACATTTGGCTGGCACATGGCGGCAATTTATAAACACTGAAATTTAGGGGGATTGATATGATTAGACCCCATCCCAGAAAAGGAAATCTGGACAAGGCATTGCTCTGTAAGGGGAATCCTTTTTGGGTATATAAGTTGAAGACTTTGCACCCAAAAGGGTTAAATGAGCAGTTGAATTTCAACTGTTTTTTGTAAAGAGATTTGCATTACAGATCACCATTAGCTTGGATTTTACATCTAGTCATTGTCTATCATTATAGGCTACTTTGTATGTTATATTCATTAACCATCTAGATAAGCCTATCATTTTCTTGACTATATCTACTTCTTTGTCTGAATAAAAAATAAAAATATATATATTCTATGCTCTATATTCCCCATTGTTTGTGAATATCGGTCTTTTCTTTAGCCACTAATAATGGCAATTCGACATTACAATTTGACTCTCAGTAATCCTAATGTTGGATATCCGGTTCTAAGCCTGACCTGTACAAGGCGGCTTGGACGGCGGTACCCGCGATCAATGGGCATAGCTTTACTAGGTATGCCCGTGTGCGCTCCGATACGTCACTTCCGTAATCGAAGCGTTATGCTGCTCACCTATTTTAACATTGTGCGTCTCTAGCCTCGTTCCGCTTTCTGGGCACGTCACTTCCGGTTAATACTAGTGACGTTGCACGGTTTCGGTTCAAGCCTCAGCCTGAAGGGACCCTATGGTGCTAGGAATATGTGACACTAGCGTCCCGATTTGGCGGGCAATCAGCACTATTCGTATATAGCCAGGTTTGAAAAGCATTCTGTATACGGCACACCATAGCTGTATCCTGACGCTGTGAGCCATATGCTCTAGTCCTGCTATTACCCCTGAATACCATTCACTGTGGGTAAGTGCAGTTTGTAGTTTATGTTTGTTGAGTGCATCTGATTTATCTTGTTATTAAATACATTTTCTTTTGGGATATTTTTGTATTTATCTATGTTTATTGGTTATCTTGCTTCCTTTTTCTAGCCTACCAATCATTGTCCCCTGAAGTGGTCCGGGTAGGCACCGAAACATGTTGGGACATTTTCTCTTGAAGTAAGACATTTATTTCTACATCTCTAAGCTGTGACCTAATAGGGCATTGTAGGGCTTGTTTTTGTAGGGGTAGGTTCCGGACGGGATCGTCCTTATCAGGACGTTATTTTCCGCTATTAGGCTAGGGAAATTAATAGTTTGCATAGGGTTTTGCAGGGGGTTTGTACCTTTGGCAAATTCCTGTTTGACATTTCCCGGCCTTTATACTATCCCCTTATAATATAGAATCATTTAGTGTTACTGCCCCCATACATAGGAGGCTGCCACGAGCGGTTCGTATACAATTTGAATTTTTACGGTTTTTAAAGTAATTGTAATTAAAGTTAATTTTTAGTTCTTTGTGCCGTCTGGGATAGTATTACTTTTTCTTTTTTTGAGTTTATTTGGTGCCCAGGCTACACTTACCTCTGGTGTTAAATAATAGAGAGGGAGTTTGTATTTACAGAAAGTAATAGAAACAAATACATGGCGGCTATGGAAGCCTGCATAAGGTTTTCAGCCACCATGTTAACGGATCTGCACCACGTGTTCTCAGCATGGAGATGCTGATTGGAGTGAGGAACAGCGCATGGCACCGTTTCTCATTCATTTTGATACCATGGACAAAACCACTGTGGCATCTAGAGGATTAAACAGCAGGGAACAGAGCCCTGCTGTTAGCACTGTGTGTCAGCTGCAATTAACAACTAACACCAGACTCTTATGTAGCAGACTTGCTGAGTAAATCCACTAAATAGAACCTTACTGGCCCCAGAATGTGCCCATATGTCCTGTGTGGGTAAGGAGTTAAAGAGATGCCCACAGGCTATGAAAAAAATAGATTTCATCTCACCACATTTTACGCATGTCCCTGTCCTATCAGAATTAAATGCATATATAACTTGATGCAAGATTTTCAAATTAGTTTTTTTCATTTCTTATTAGTAATGTTTCCTGAAGTCAATAAGACCATTTGTAATGTAGTTTATTACTTCTGGAGTATCAATAATCTCTGCCACTCTCTTAAAAGCTGCTGGAGATAATGATACGGTGTTCAGCGTACGGAATAAATCATGTTATATTTGTATAGATCAGACTTTTTCGGACGCGGCGATAACTCATACGTCATAGGTCGGTAAGGGGTTAATGAAAAGCTCGTTCATAGAGCAGTTAGCAGCAGACTATGCCATCTTAAAAGATTAGACTGTATTCATGTTATTAAATGTGTATCGAATGTGACCAGTCTGGATCCCAAATAAGTGATATTGGCATTTGCAGAGGGTATTTCCAGAAGTTGTAGGTTTTCTAGCTAGTGAGAATCACTTATATTTAAATCCAGTGATTAACATTTACTAACACTTATTCAAAAGCCCGAATATTGTCCAAAGTCCCTAACATTTTAAAAATGTCTAGGATATGCCAAAAATAATGAGTCATCAGCAAACAGGACCAATTTTACCACAACGATCCTTGTAAAATAAGTTAATGGAGGTGAGATATTGTGCAAAAGGTCCCAGGGCTATACAGAAAAACAGATGTGACAGAGGTCACCCATGACTCTTACTTATTTACTAAATTAAAATAACAAGAAACCATCAGTGTTAATTCTTGAATTTAAATTGTCATATATATGATTCAGCAAGGTCCTAAATGCCCAATCACCCCCATTTTGTCCAGCACCGAATCCTGTCACCACTATCTTCATGTCACCATAATCACATGACTTTTTCACATCTAGCAAAGCAGGGCTAGAATGTAATTTGGGTGGGGATGGTACTGTACCATATTTAAAGGGCTGTTCTGAAAGTACAAAATGCTAGTCAGAGCATAATGAAAAATAGAAAAAAAGCATTCTTTATATATTCCAGTAATTCCGGCAGTAGACTTGCCCATTCATCCTTCAAGTGATAGGTGTAGCCAATTAAAGGCTGCAACATTCACGTGCACATGACCACTAATCAACTGAGACGTTCTCCTTATCTTAATTTTCTTTTTTTTACATTTTCTGGTTGAACCACAATTCAAACACAATGTCTAATTTTCATTAGTTGATTTTCATTGAATTTAAATTTATTATTATTTTTGTCAATTTCACATTATTTCAGTGACCATGTGTTTTTTTTCTTTCACAGAAGGGTACCAACAATTTTGTCCACATGTGTATGTATATGCTGCGTACTTATGTATATGTTCCTTTAGAATATTCAGTTATACTCCTCTGTGTCGATTACGTTACAGAGTTCTGTATCATCGACAAATATTGCAATTCTGCTCTGTAAGCCTTCTACAAGGTCATTAATACATAGAGTACACCACTCACATTTTGTAAATATTGTATGGGACAACACTGAAGATATGACACTTTCATATAATGTAAAGTAGTCAATGTACAGCTTGTATAAATTTGTATGCCCTCAAAATAACTCAACACACAGCCATCAATATCTAAACCGCTAGCAACAAAAGTGAGTAATTTGCCATTTTCATGTGACTCATTAGTGTTCCAAGGTCACAGGTGTGAATAGGGATCATGTGTGTTAAATTTGGTGTTATCACTCTCACATTCTCTCATACTGGTCTCTGGAAGTTCAACACGGCACCTCATAGTAAAGAAAATCTGAGAAAAAGAATTGTTGCTCTACTTTAAGAGGTTTTGCCAGGATGTGCCTTATCTGCTAAGAAGCAAATGTAAACAAGCCACAGAGCTGAGAGAGAGAGACACACAGCCAGAGCACTGAGCTGCATAAGAGATCGTGTGAAATGCTCACTCAATTAATCAAACTACAACTAGTGGATTCTGTATACAAAAGACAACAGCTTTCTCCACAGCAGATTGAAAGCTTCTTCATGTTCTCTGTCATCAGATAAAGCAGGGATCTACTCAGATAATCACACTACAACTAGTGGATTCTGTATACAAAAAACAACATATTTCTACCCGGTGCCTTGAAAGCTTCTGCAGCTCAGTCTCATCAGATAAGAAGCTTTCTCTGCGCAATCCCGGCCAGCAGCTCTTGTCAGGTCTTATCTAATAGAAGCTTTGAAGTAACTAAGGGCAGGTAAGGCAGCCTGTAGCTCTCTCAGACTGCAATTTTTGTAATCACATATATTTAGAAAAGTGATTAAATTCCCATTTTGGAGGATCCCACGTCAACATTACATCGTGGCAAAACCCCTTTAAAGATGTCCTAGGCTAAATAAAGATTGTCAACACCCTGAAACTGAGCTGCAGCACAGTGGCCAAGACCATACAGCAGTTTAACAGGACAGGTTTCACTGAGCACAGGCCTCACTATGGTAGACCAAAAAAGTTAAATGCACGTGCTCAATTTCATATCCAGAGATTGTCTTTTTAAAAGAGACATATGAGTACTGCCAGCATTGCTGAAGAAGATAAAGGGGTGGGGGGTCAGACTGTCAGTTTTCAGACCATATGCCGCACACTGCATCAAATTGGTCTGCATGATGCAATCCCAGAAAGAAGCCTCTTCTAAAGATGATACACAAAATAGCCCACAAACAGTTTGCTGAAGACAAACAGAATAAGGAAATGGATTACTGGAACCATGTCCTGTCGTCTGATGAGACCAAGATAAACTTATTTTGTTTAGATGGTGTCAAGCATGTGTGGCCGCAACCAGGTGAGGAGTACAAAGACAAATGTCTTTTGCCTACAGTGATGCAGGGTGGTGGGAGTGTCATGGTTTGGGGATGGATGACTGCTGCCGGATGTGGGGAGCTGCAGTTCATTGAGGGAACAATCAATGCCAACATGTACTGTGACATACTGAGAGAAGGGGAACATCTCTCCTTATGGAGAGCACCAGTTAAGGTGTGTAGTGTTTTGATTGCCTTTTAGCCCACTACTAAGCATCTGCATATCACAAGGCATTATGGGAAAGGAGCTGGAAAGCTCACTGCGCCCTCTATAGGTTGTAACAAATCCTCAATTTACTTCTGATTCACTGAATCTTTGAGAAGCAAAAAGGAATAATTTTCAAGCCAATATTGCTCATCTACATACGCCGTTTCGGGGTTTTGCCCCTCATCAGTGTAGAGCAGAGCGATATTGGCTTGACTGGTGGGAGGCAATGAGTGGCTGAGAGAAGGGGAACATCTCTCCTTATGGAGAGCACCAGTTAAGGTGTGTAGTGTTTTGATTGCCTTTTAGCCCACTACTAAGCATTTGCATATCACAAGGCATTATGGGAAAGGAGCTGGAAAGCTCACTGCGCCCTCTACAGGTTGTAACAAATCCTCAATTTACTTCTGATTCACTGAATCTTTGAGAAGCAAAAAGGAATAATTTTCAAGCCAATATTGCTCATCTACATATGCCGTTTCAGGGTTTTGCCCCTCATCATCGTAGAGCAGAGCGATATTGGCTTGACTGGTGGGAGGCAATGAGTGGCTGAGAGAAGGGGAACAGCTCTCCTTATGGAGAGCACCAGTTAAGGTGTGTAGTGTTTTAATTGCCTTTTGGCCTACTACTAAGCATCTGCATATCACAAGGCATTATGGGAAAGGAGCTGGAAAGCTCACTGTGACATACTGAAGCAGAGCACGATCCCCTCCCTTTGGAAACTAGGCTTCAGAGCAGTATTTCAACTTGATAACGACACACTTCTAAGATGACCACTGCCTTGCTAAAGAAAATGAGGGTAAAGTTGCTAGATTTGCCAAGCATGTCTCCAGATCTAAACCCTATTGACCATCTGTTCGGCATCCTCAAATGGAAGGTAAAAGAACACAAGGTCTCTTCAATCCACCAGCTCTGTGATGTAGTCACGAAGGAGTGGAAGAGGATTCCATTGGCAACCTTTGAAGCTCTTGTGAACTTCATGACCAAGAGGGTTAAGGTAGTGCTGGAAAATAATTCTGGATGCTCAAAATATTGACACTTTGGGCACAATTTGTCCATTTTCACCTAAGGGTTCACTCACTTTTGTTGCCAGTAGTTTAGACATTAATGGCTGTGTGTTTTTTGAGGGCACAAAAATTTACACTGTTATAAAAGCTGTACACTGACTTCTTTACATAGTATCGAAATGTCATATCCTCAGTGTTGTCCCATGAAAAGAACTAATACAATATTAACAAAAATGGGAGGTGTGTATCCACTTTTGTGAGATACTGTATATTGAAAAGAAGAGGACCCAATACTGACCCTTTTGTTACCCCACTCGCAACTGTGACCCAATCATAGTACATTTATAACTACTCTATGTTTCCTATCACTGAGCCAATTGTGAACCCATTTACATGTATTTTCGCCAATGTAGTATACAAAGATACAAAGCGAATGTGGCTCACCTACTAACTTATGGTGATAACAGCTGATCAACTTTCCAAATCAATTCAGTCTCTGCGGCTGCACGGATCCAAAGTCCACGACCGTCGGACGTTCAGGCAGAACAAATAGATAGAGGATGATCCAGCAATGGTGCAAACAACTGGAAAAACTTTTATTTATGAAAAAAGTATCATAGTACAGGGGGTGAAAAATAAGCTACATTTACGTAGCCAACGCATTTTAGGCAATCGCCCTTGTTCACGGCATACTTGCAAATAAAAAGCACGTTACCTTTATAGTTCACTTTACCGCTGTAAGTGGAGCGACAGAAAGGGATAGGAGCGTATACACATTATCCCGTAACATCACTTCCTGCTACTCCTCATTTGGTAAACATGCTAACATTAAAATAAACAAATGTACATACTATTTAAAAGAACATGGATTTATACTTAAAAATGAGGCATCATTCCTATGTTAACATTAATAATGTTATGGGGACCTTACTAGATCTGTCAAAACATTTAATTATATATTCATCTTTTAATATATAATATATTATATTTGCGAAAATTCAACCCTTCTGGTACCCTCGTTCCCAATTCCAGGAACCAGAAAGCCTCTCGGAGTCGGATCTGTTTTGTCCAATCTCCTCCTCTCTCAGGACATTCGATACGTTCAATGCCAAAAACCTTAAAGGCTTTCCATGGATCCTGAATGGACTTGTAGGAAATGCTTTACTGCACCTGATTGATTAGTTAGCTCGTTCCTGATACCTCCCAGATGTTCATAAATCCTCAATTTTAATTTTCTTATACTACTTCCTATATAGGTCTTATTACATTCTGTGCAGTAAATGGCATATATGACATGATGGTTATTACAATTTATGAATTGTTTAATCTTATAAGTTTTGTTACTGGATGACACCCCTCTAAAAGTATCTGTTTTACACATAAATTTGCACATATTATATCTCTTGTCCCCACACAGGAAAAATCCAATAGATTTTAACCACGTGTTTTCAATTTTGTTAGATTTAAATTCACTTCTGGAAACATCATTTCCTATTGTTCTGTTCCGTTTGGGAATATATTTAACTCCTTGATCCAAGATTTTAGCTAATATAGGATCTTGACGCAATATATTTACATTTTTATAAAAGATACTTTGGATTTTATTAAAATCCCGGCTAAATGGTGTAGAAAAAATCACTTTAGCTGACATTTTTTTCTGTCTTTGATTTTTTATATCCTTAAGAAAAGATTCTTGTGTTCTTCCTTCAATTTTTTGTTTTGCTAGGTCAATTTGTCGCTGGTTATATCCTCTATCCCTTTACCGTTTGTCTATAATCTGCACTTCCTTTCTGTAATCCTGATCATAAGTGCAAGTTCTGCGAGCTCTAATATGTTCTCCAAGCGGTATAGAATTAACTGTGTTTAACGAATGGTTATTGTCTGCTCTTAGAATGGTGTTGCCACTTAGAGGCTTCCTATATAGCTTAGTAATAATCCTAGAAGTATTAACATCTCCAGTTAATTCAATGTCATGAAAAAGGATCGTGGGAGAATTAAAACTCGCGAGTGAAACGCAAATTACATGAATTAGTATTAACATAGGATATGAACTCCAGTATGGATGCCAAATCCCGACCCCAGATGACCAAAAGGTCATCTATGTAGTGCTCATACCAGAGCACATCCCTAGAAAAAGAAAAAGAATTACTTTTTAATAAAAAATCAGTACTGTCCAAAATGAACACTTGCAATTCCTCTCAATAATGGCTGTATTTCTTTAGATGAAATTCAATAGCGGGTCAAACTAAATGATGAGGAATATTGGAGTATAAGCTTACTAAATCCATACTAACCCAGATAGTCCATGGAAAAATTTTTAAGATTTTTATAACCGCCGTGCTGTCTTTTAGGTAGCCAGACATAATGTGCACTAATGGCTGAAGATATTGATCCACCCATGTACTTAATCTTTCATTAATGCTCTGGTTGCCCGAAATTATAGGACGTAATCCGGTGGAACAGCATTTTTATGCACTTTCGGGACCCCATAAAAAACAGGGATATGGGGATTCTCAACCTCCAAATATTTTCTTTGTTTAGATGTAATCACTCCCAATTGTATGCCTTCATCCATTAGTTTTAAAAATTTAATTTGAAAATCTTTTGTGGGATCTGCTGTTAATTTTTGATATGTCTCAACATCTGTAAGTATTTTGTTCACTTGTCTTACATATAAATTTGCATCTATTACCACCATACACCCTCCATTATCGCCTTTTTTTATTACAAAATTTTCATTGTTTCTCAGTTGTTTTAAAGCCTTGAACTCATTCTTTGTTAAATTATTATGTTGTTTTTTGGGGGGATAACTTTTTATGTTTTATAATATTACTCAGATCCGTCTCCATAACTGACTGGAAAATATCCATAGCCCCTGCTCTTGATTTTATAGGGTAGAAAGATGGATTAGTAGTTGTATATTCTCTTTTGTCACATCATCTATATCTACCTCTTCTAAATCTCTTTGTTACGGATGGCGGTAGTGGATCCGCTGGATCACCGCAAGCGATGATATAAGCCACGCCAGGGAGCGGAGTCTAAGTAGGTCCCGGTTTTCACCAGAGCCTGCCGCAAAGCGGGATGGACTTGCTGCGGCGGGAGTCTACCAGGTCGCTTCCACTGACGTGACTTGCTTGCGGTGGCAGCCAAGGGTGAGCGTGGTACAGAATCGTCAGGCGGAGGCGTAGTTGTGGACAGGCGGAAAGGTCAGGGCAGGCGGCAAAGGTTCATGGTCAATAAACGTAGCAAGAGGGTCAGGGCAGGCGGCAAAGGTTCGTGGTCAATAAACGTAGCACAAGGGTCAGAACACCGAAGACACTAGAACGCACTTCCAACGCTTTCTCTATAGGCAATGGGCACAATAGATCCGGCAAGGAAGTGCTGGGGCGGAAACAGTATATAGGACCAGCATTCCAATTACTGGTGTGCTGGCCCTTTAAATTTCAAAGAACTGCCGCGCAAGCGCGCAGTGAAGCCGGCAGAGAGCCGCGCGGGGGACAGGAGCATGGCTAGGTAGGTGCAGGCTCTCAGGGGAGCGAGTGCAGCCACGGCCCGACCTGCGGATCGTGGCACCACTCGTTCCCGGAGCAGGGGGACACAGACCAGACACGGATGTGCCCGCCGCCCGACCCACGGCTGCGTGACCACCCGTGACACTCTTAAAATCATAAGAGCTTGTTGTTACTGAAAAGTTAAATTTACATACTCATTCTCTTTATTAAACATAATATCACCAGAGTCACTTATATTTATCTCCTTATTATCCTGAAAAAATGTCTTTTAACCGTTAAGAGATGCATGAATCTATTAATATCCAACATTGTATTAAATAGATGAAAATCCTGTGTCGGAGTATAATTCAGTCCTTTTTCCAAGACTTTTAGTTGATCCAAAGTCAAGATAGTTGGTGTTAGAATAATAACTAGAGATGGGCGAATTTCTAAAAAATTTGATTCGCCGACTTCGCCGAATTTCCCGACAAAATTATTTTCGTCCCAAATTAATTCATGATGAATCTTTTTAAAAAACAGCTATTTCCAGGCTGCAGAGAGCCTGTACGATGCTGTAGAACATTGGGACATGCTTAAATATGCAGAGGGAGCTTGATTTTGTCTTCATACAATGCTGTGTTTTAGTATGACACGCACATGACTGCCGCTGCTATTAGAATCACTTCACCCTTCAATTCCCTGGGCACTTACGGGGGCAAAACTGACCAAAAAACTGAAGCAGGAATGCAGCCTGATAAAGTCATGGCAGCGCCAGCTGGAAAAAAAAAATAAGCTGAGGGCTAAGATCCTACCATAGCGTCAAAGAACACAGTAGTAGGTTATTGGAGCCGGCACAGGTCTCAGCACAGTGAGGGGACGTCACAGCAGGGGTCACTCCATGGGGCTAGAGCTTCAAACCGTCACAGAATATGACAGAACCGGTTCTGTTAAATGCTGGTACATGTAGAGGCCCCCCGAATGAGTGGAGAAGGTGTCGGCAGTAATTTTGCATTGACGTCTCTGATCATTTTGCCCTTCCTTTCATACGTCAGTGTCCGCTTTCAATCGGTCAATAATCCATTAGTATTGCTAAAGCCAAAAACAAACAGGAGTTGATCCAAAACAGAGATGACCAGTAAATGGGATATTTGTATGTCTTCTGTGTTCTGTATCCACTCCTGCTTTTGGCTAGACAATCCTGATCCTTACCATTCCTTCTAACAGGTGAAAAGAAGGGGAAAACCAAACATAGTGGCAATGTCATAGAGTGATGATGGTGGAAACAGCATTAGAGTGGCACAATGACATTCTGGAGGTGGCACAAAGAGGAGTAAGCCACAGAGTGGCACAATGACAGAGTGTGGAGGACACGGCAGCAGCAACAGCAGCAGCAGAAGCAGCATGAGGTCAGAGAGTGGCACAATGACAGAGTATGGAGGTGGGTGGCAATACCAGTCCCTGGTAAAGATGGTGGTAGGCAGATGGAGAAACTGGCAGCAGATGTGTGGCATCAGGTGGGTGGCGGTATCAGAATAGTGGCTGAGGCAGGTAGTTTGAATCCAGACTCATTTCTCAACGTTTTGGTGAGGCGTCATAGCTGATGTAATCTGATGCCGAAGACATTGGTGTGTGGAAATCCTGGGCGATCCATGCCTGATTCATCTTGACAAAGGTCAGTCGCTCCACATTTCCGGTGGACAAGGGGGTTCTCCTTGGAGTTAAGATGGCCCCCGCCGCACTGAACAACCACTCTGATGCCACACTACTGGCCGGGCAGGACAGCTTCTCCACTGCAAACTTGGCAAGTTGCGGCCACACATCCAGTTTGGCTGCCCGGTAGTCCAGCGGATCTTCTAACTGGGGTGGCAGAGTGCTGTCCAAGTAGGCCACGACCTGTTGGTTCAGGGTCTACTCCAGGTCCTGCTGCTGCTGGTGAGTGCCCTCCTCACTAGGCGGGTGAAGGAAGCTGCTCATCAGTGACTCCAAACTTAAGTTGCTGCTGATGGAGCTGGTACTGCTCCTACCCCCCCCCACCTTCCCACAGCAGCCGTGGCAGTGGTACATGAGCGCTGAGGAGCCTCCTAGTCACACCTGTCAGAGGATGGACCATGCTGCACATAGGCAGTGGCCAACTGACTATGGAGGATTTATCTATAGTATTTGAGTTTGTCCTCCCTCTCAGCAGCTGGAAAAAAGGCTCCCATTTTGGACCCGGTAGCGAGGGTCCAAGAGGGTGTAGAGCCAGAAGTCATCCCTCTGTCAGATGGTGACTATTCGGCTCTCACTAGCCAGGAAAATCAGCATGCTGCAGGCCATCTGCGCAAGTGTCTCTGAGGGACTCCCTGCCTCCATCTCCACTGTATACTGCCACGGTGCTTGGGGGTCTTCTGCCTCATCTTCCTCATCTCCATCTACCTCATCCAGCTGCTTCTGCTCTGCCTCTTCTGTCACCTGGGTAGAAAAACCACTCATTTCACCAGACAATGCTTCTGTTCAAATGTCCTCCTCCTCCTCCTCCTCATCCTCCAGTTCAGTCCCCACCGGACTCATGTGGCCGCGAGATGTAGTCGCCATGTCTCCAGTCCCCTGCCCAGACAGATTTTTCAGCATCTGTTCCAGGACATGAAGCAGTGGAATATCGTTATTCATCCCATAGTCCTGGCGACTGACAAATAACGTGGCCTCCTTGATTGGCCTCAACAAACGGCAGGTGTCACGCATGAGCTGCCACTGGCTGACATCAAAGTTATACAAGGGAGTACTCCTGTCCGCCTGGATCATCAAAAAATCGTTAATGGCCATTCTCTGTTCATACGGTCAGTCCAACATGTGCAGGCTGGAATTCCAACGGGTGGAAACCGCATATCAGAGTGTGTTGGGGGAGGCCGTTCTGCCGCTGCAACTCGAGGAGTGTGTGCCTGGCTTTGTAGGAATGGATGAAATGCATGCACAGTTTCCTGGCCATTTTCAGAATCTTCTGAAGATCGGTGGAAGACTTCAGCAACCTTCTCACAACCAAATTGAACATGTGCGCCATGCAGGGCGCATGGACCCTCCCTCCTCGGTGCAGCGCGGACACCCTGTTCCTCCCATTGTCCGTCACCCAGGTTCCGATTTGCGGAGAAAGCCACACATCGATATTCTAGCTGCATGACGCAGAGCAGTTCCTCCCCCGTGTGACTTCGTTTGCTGAGGCAAGCCAGGTGTAGAACTGCATGACACCGCTGTGCCATACACATGTGGTATGATGGAGCAGCACTTGTGGAGGCTGAGATGGTGGTGGTGGAGGAGGAGGTGGATATCGGCGCAGGAGCAGCAGTTTGACAATGTGGAGGAGAAAGCGTCGTCTCCTATTCAAGTTGTTGGTGTGGCTGGGCAGGAAGCACATTCACCCAGTGGGCCGTAAAGGACATGTACTGGCCCTGACCGTAGTTACAGCGCCACATGTCCGCGCTGCCATGCACCTTGAAACAAACCGATAAGCTCAAGGACTGACCCACCTTCTTTTCTACATATATGTGAAGGGCTGGTACTGCCTTTTTGGAAAAGAAATTACGGCTTGGAACTCTCCACCTCGGCTCGGCACAAGTCATTAGTTCTCTGAACGGTACAGAGTCCACCATATGGAAAGGGAGGGACTGCAGTACCAACAACTTGGACAGGAGCACGGTCAGCTCCTGCACCTTAGGATGGTTGGACGCATACTTTTGTCTCTTGGCAATCGCCTTGTTGAACGACTACTGGCGCCATGAGTAGCGAGGAGCAGGAGCATCTGGACAGGGAGATGATGGCAAAGAGAAACAGCTCTCTTCGGCAGAGGTGGTGGAGCCTTGACTGGCTGAAATGGCATGCGTGCCATTGGGCGCTGCTGCTGCTGTTGCTGCGGCAGCAAGATGGACCACCACATCTGAGCCACGTTTCTCCCAGGCCGCTGGATGGTGATGCTGTATGTGTTGACGCAGGGCCGTGGTGCCTATGTTAGCTCCCTGGCCACGCTTCACTTTCCGCCCACAGATTCTACATATACCCATAGTTCAGCTCCTCTGGTGTCTTAACAAAAAACTGCCACACCGCCAATAGGTGGTTTTGCCGCCAACGCTCTGCACTGAGTGACTACTACCGCCGCTGCCTCGGTGAGCCTCTGTGCCGGTACTTTCCTGGACCTGTGAAGAGGGTCGTCGACCCCGTGGCCGTTTGGCTCCCGACCTCGCACTGCTGCTACCATGCTGACTCACGGCCACACTACCGACTTGCTGGCTGCGTCACTGCCTGACGCGCAAGCTGAAGCCCTCTTCTCCTGACAATGATGAAGCCCTTGCTTCACCCGGCTCCCAAGTGCGATCGGCTACATCATCATCGATTATTGTTGGATCTTCACTGCTGTCCTCCTCAATGGTCTTGGTATGCAGAGGCTGACTCCTCACAACATGACCTCCCATGCCACTCTCCACATCCATACTTTGCCGCCTACTGCAAGAAGCAGGGGATGTCGGCCCCACTTCTTCGCTGCCAAGTAGCTGCTGACTGTCCTCAAATTGTTCATCCTCGCTGTATAGTGGCGCTGATCCCAGACCACATAGTAAATCACTGGCTGCGGGAACCGGACGGGACAGAGGCGGGTTGAGGATAGGTGAGGACCGCTGACCCGCTCCCGGGCCATGCCAACTAAGGCATGTCTGACATTCCCACCGACTCTTGGCTGGGGTTGTCAGATGTCATCTGGAAGGAAGTGGATGACCTAGTCAACCAATCAAGAACCCTTGGGTTGCTGAACAACACACGGCCGCTAGATGACACCGGCAGTTCTGGCCTCACCGAGTCTCGCCTGCTGCGATGTACCCTTACTGTGCTGCGACCTGTGCCTTCTCCAGGAATGTTTGTGCCACTGCCACTCGAATGTGAAGAGCCTGCCACCTCTCTGTCTGACATACTGTTTGTTCAAAAATTTACAGACTCTGTTTAATGAAGATATCTGCATATGATAAATACACACCCTGTATTTAACTCCAAATGAACCCACCAACAGGCTTGGGTAACCCTTGGATATAAATTGCGCTCCAGAAATCACCAGGAAAATTTACTCGTCCGTGGTGTTTAAAAACACTGTGTATTTTACTGAATATAAAAGCACAAACATGCTTAATTAACCCTTGAATATAATTTGCGCTCCAGAAATCACCAGGAAAAAGTTACTCGTCTGATAAAAGCAGTGAAACACCCTCCCCCCCCCCAAATCGCTGTTAAAATCAATTTCCTTTGTGTGAGATCTCCGCTGTTGCTACTGCAGCAGCCGCTTATGTCACGGCACAACCAGAGGAGGTGCCGTACGTACTTATAGTGCTGTGATGTCACAGAAGCCCGCCGGTCTCTGATTGGCTTGATGTCTGCACATGTCATTTAGGATCTTCCTATCTTCCTCCCAGAGTTCTCTTCCCCATGTCACGCCATGTGCTTGCGGCCATTTTAGCAATACAAAACACACTTCGTTCCCGCAAATTACCCAAACTTCTATTTCGTGCAGAACCAAAGTTTTTCTGAAATTCTAAATGAATTCCATTTCGTTACAATCAATTCGCCCATCTCTAATAATCACACTACTTTCCTTCAAAGATAATTCATCTATTTCTTTACTGTATTTTTCTTGCGTTGTTTTTTTACTATGTCTTCATCCTGCCCGCATTTTGAAGGCCCTTGTGTTTTAGTTTTATTTTCACTATTTCTGGTTTGCAATCTTTCCACATACGAATTGCTAGAGTCCGAAGTACATGTCTCCATCGTATCTTTCTCCGAAAAACTAACTTCCTTTTTGGACTTATGATACTTTCTATAATGAGAGCGCAGTATGGATCTAGGTCTTCTGCCTCATTCCTGCTTCCATGAATATACTCTATTTAACTTGTAATCCTCTGTATCCCGTTTATATTTGTTCCTTTTCGTTTCCATAATAATAGATTACATTTTCAATATGCTTTGTTTAATTAATTCCTGTGTACTCTCATAGTGAACGTTATGTTTATAAACTTGTAACTTATTTTTAGTTTCCGCAATCTGTGTATCAAGCTCACTCAGTTTGAATGATTCATATTCCACTATTAAGCGCACAAGACCTAAAGAACAGTCCATTAATATTTGATGCCATTTCTCCAGAATTTCTTCTGAATATACAAATGTCGGATTTTTATTAATTCTTAGTCCCCGGGGGAAAATGTTTTTCTCCAGATAGGCATTTAGTGAATTCCTATCCCACCATAGTCTCATGCACCTGCATTTTTTCCAATTTATTGCACAAAATATTGTATTCATCTTCAATTGTATTCATAGCGGTACCTTCACCAAATACTTGAGCTAATTTCGCTTGTCTGTCCATGTTTGGATATAGCTTTTAGCAAAATGGTTCAGTATCAAACTCAAATGTTAAAAATCCATGTAATGTCCCAGCTTGAAACTAGCCGACTCCTCTGTACTAGATAGTATATATATAGCTGAAGGTAGATCGTATAAAATATAGCCAACACTATGAGGTTCTTGTCTTCTCTTAAACGGTCGTTGAAGCAAAACGCCAATGTAGTATACAAAGATACAAAGAGAATGTGGCTCACCTACTAACTTATGGTGATAACAGCTTATCTCCTTTCCCAATCAATCCAGTCTCTGCGGCTGCACGGATCCAAAGTCCACGCCCGTCGGACGTTTAGGCAGAACAAATAGATAGAGGATGATCCAGCAATGGTGCAAACGACTGGAAAAACTTTTATTTAGGAAAAAAGTATCATAGTACAGGGGGTGTAAAACAAGCTACATGTACGTAGCCAACGCGTTTCGGGCAATCACCCTTGTTCACGGCATACTTACAAATAAAAAGCACATTACCTTTATAGTTCACCTTACTGCTGTAAGTAGAGCGACAGGAAGGGATAGGGGCGTAGATGCATGCCGCAATTACGGTAATCCACAGTTCTAATAGAGAACTATGGATTATGCCTCCTCTCCCCGGGCGTACAATCCGATCGTATTGTACATGGCTTACGAGTAATGACAGTCTATGGGGCCGACGGGCTGCCGCCCCCCCCGCGTCTTGATCAGCGCGACTCCCAAACATCCGGCATAATTGCAGGGTGTACTGTACGTCCAGTAATTACGCCGTGTGAACATAACCTAAGAATTTCTTAGAAAGCCTTCAAATATTTTACACAAGCTTTGGGCCTATAGGTTTCGGACTCACTATTTAAACTCTTATTCAATATTGACACGCCAGTCCTATGAAATATATCCTGCGATTACGGAATCCATTATTATTATAAATATAGGCCTGTCCATTACAGTGCTTGGTTCCTGCAGGACAAAAGGATGAAGGCCATCCGCACCAGGTGATTTATTTTAAAAAGGGTTGTCTCCCCTTACTGTTTTACAGAGCCAGAGTCCACATCAGGCTGATTAGGCTGTGGACGGGTCTACAGTAGTTATTGGCATATCAGCTCTGCTATTCCTAGCTAATCTTGTTAGAGGGACATTTGTGCTGGAGGTTTATAAATTGCAGTGCACAAGGCTACAGGGCTCTAACAGGTTAAATTTGTCAGTAAGTAATGTAAATAAACTTGTCTTGCAGATAACAATCAGCAGAAAAGATGTCACCAGGGCTGCAGCCTGTTAGAGCAGAGAAATGTGTCGGTAACTAGGTAAGCTTGTCTACAAAAGTAGGAGATAAGATCTGCTTTATTCTAAAGAGAAGCAAAATAAGGAAAGCAATGTATTTGGCAATAGTCTTTATTCACCTTTGCCTACATGTTTAAAGCTAATTAATGAAATGGGAATACCTCTGTAATGCTTTTAAGGCAGTATTGGTGAGTTAAAGGGGTGTTCCAGGATCTAACAATGCTCGTTGGTCTGTCAGGGCATGAGTAAAAATAGAAGATAAAACTCATACTTACCTGCCAGACGCTCTCCTTCACTCCTTGCTGCTGGTCCATTCATCCCTGCAGCTGCCAGTGAATGGGCTTCATTCATATGACAGCCTCAGCCAATTACAGGTCAAAGAGGTCATGTGCAGATGATGATGTGGCCTATGATTGGCTGTACCTGTCACGTGATCAATGAACGTTCACTTCTTACTTTGATGAAAGCACCGGCAGCAGTGAATGTTCATTGTTCACGTGACAGATGCAGCCAATCATAGGCCACAACGTCATGTGTACGTGACCTCTGTGGCCTGTTATTGGCTACAGATGCCATGTGAATGAAGACCGTTTAGTGACAAGTGCGGAGATGGATGGACCAGCAGCCGGGAGTGAAGAATTACAGAAAATTACACTAATAGTATTTCTGAGTGGACAAATACATTCATTTTTTGATTTTATGCCATTTATGTAATTAAAAAATATTTCTGGGTAGTGTTGAGCGATTACGTTGGCTATCGACATCGGGCGATAGTCGATAGTCGGCCACCATCGATAAGGTTTTTCGATAGTGAGCAGACGATTATGAGCGATGACCATTAAAGTCTATGGGAGAGCAACAACACCTTCATTCTTACACCCAAACAGGGATGGAGAAGCTGGAATTAACAGCCACAACAGTCAAATGGATACCTGCTACATCTTAGGCACAACACTTAGGCTATAAAAGCCACAGAAAAAAAGTCACACACCATTCACTATCCCTGCTTTGCACCACAGCATGACCCTTAAACCTGCATCACCCACAAATTAAAAAGTGCCAGAAGGCAGTATTATTTGAACCATCATTTTACTTGAACTGGACATTGAAAATCCCTGTCCTGGAACGCAGCATGAGCCCCAAACCTGCATGACCCCAGATCTAAAAAGTGCCGGAAAAAGGAGTCTTTGAACCACCATTTTAGTTGAACTGGACATTGACAAACCCTGTCCTGGACCGCAGCATGACCCTTAAACCTGTCTGACCCACAGATTAAAAAGTGCCGGAAAAAGGAGTCTTTCAACCACCATTTTAGTTTCACTGGACATTGACTAGAACTGTCCTGGACCGCAGTATGACCATTAAACCTGTCTGACCCCCAGATTAAAAAGTGCCGGAAAAGGAGTCTTTCAACCACCATTTTAGTTGAACTGGACATTGACTAGAACTATCCTCGACCGCAGTATGACCATTAAACCTGTCTGACCCCAGATTAAAAAGTGCCGGAAAAAGGAGTCTTTCAACCACCATTTTAGTTGAACTGGACATTGACTATACCTGTCCTGTGCCACAGCATGACCCAGGGCCGGAGTTACAGTGGGTGCGGTGAGAGCCCAGGCTGGCATCTGTCATCTATTAACACGCAGGTTAAAATGCCCTGATGACGCAGCAACGAAAACTGTCGTGCTGAAGCAGAGTGCGGAAGCGGAAGTGTGAGAACTCCAGCCTTCCTCAGTACACAGTCAAGACCTGGGTAGCGCTTGCCCCTCCGTATGAGTGCGGACCAATTGAGCTTCACTTGGAAATACTGGTGGTTAACGCTCCTGTTCCACCCAGGTGCCCTTTTTCTTGGCATTCTTTTTCTCATTTTACTCAACGTGCTGGAGGAAATTGTCTCTGTACTTTGTTCTCTGTCCGTGCTCCATACTCCATGTCCTCTGAATAACCTACATCGGCTCAAGTCTTACTGTACCTCCCTTGTTCAATTCAGAGGAATTTTTTTTACTAGCTATTTTGTACATACAAGTTTTTTAGTAGTTTAAATCTAGAAAACACATTTTTAAATAGGATGGAATCCCACCATGTCTTTGTTTCTCTTTTATAATTGTATTAAATGGGTTGTCTCAATACAGGGATTGCTATCTATGTTAAAGATGATGCTGCAAGTTGCATTAACCACTGAAGAACAGATTAGCGACGATGTTCGTTACTGAGATTCACAGGGCCTGACCAGCGATGACAAGGCCTGACGGTCCTGCAACTGATGATCCGCTGCATGCGTGTTGTCGCCAGCACTGGAAGGAGCACCTTCTCTCGTACCTCTACCTCCATGTCCTACCCCCCCTCTTTGCTCGCTTACCACTGAATTTCGCTCCATGTTCAGAAATATACAAATTTGAGAAGGTATGGAAGAGTTTTGGAAAGTCTCTTATTAAAGTAGATCTATCAAGTCAACAAAGCTGGCCTGCGCCAAAGTGAAAAAACACGTATCTGAAATGTATTCGGATAATAAAAGGTATTTTTTGGCACCTATCAATTCACCTGTGGTAACTACACAATTGCTGGATTCAAATTTAACTGCAAGGTGGCTCTATCAACAAATCTGGACTGGGCAAAAGTGCAAAAAACACGTATCTGTAATGTATTCGGATAATAAAAGGTATTTTTTGGCACCTATCAATTCACCTGTGGTGACTAAAAAATTGCAGTATTCACATTTAAGTGCAAGGTGCCTCAATGAACAAAGCTGTAGTGCGCCAATGTCAAAAAACACGTATCTGAAATTTATTCGGATATTACAAGGTATTTTTGGCACCTATCAACCTGTGCTGACTTGCTGGATTCTAATTTAAGTACAAGGTGGATATATCAACAAAGGTGGAATGGGCAAAATTGAAAATGAACACCTATCTGAAATGTATACTGATAATAAAAGTGGAGTTTTGCACCTAACAAAGAGACCTGCAGTTACTAGAAAAGATGTTTATCCTATAAGTTCAGGCTGCCCAATATCCAGGAAATATTTCAATAGAAAACTGTTAATAATAAAGCTATTGCAATGTCTACACTAAGTCTTGGTGAACTTTATCCAGTATTCTTTATAGAGCTTGTCTGTGTTCGCCCGCGGGGGGCCCCCCCTCCGCTCCCCCCCGTGACTTTACAGCAGTAGATGCTCCTTTAAAATTCTCTACCTAACTATATAAAATCTTCCAATCTCTAATCTAACTAAGTTGTAAGGATCACAGCTAATAGTAGAGGTTTCTCTGTGAAGAAATATAATAATTTCGCTGAGCTGTTGGACACAAGCAGAGCGCACGTCCTTCTGCTCTGAGACGCTGAGAGACACTGAGGCTGAACAGGAAACGCTGTTCTATGTAAAACGAGGTCATGTGATTTTTCCAGCCAATCGCAACCATACACATCCCAGTCATGACGTCGCACACACATCTCACCCTGCTCTATTCTGTAATCTGATTTGCTGGCCGCCAAAATTACAGGAAGCGCTGAAAAAGGCGCGATCTTAATAGATGATGCACAGATTTTAACCTAAATTATCACATGATCTAAAAAATCCGATCACCATAAAAACTGTGCCGATTTCAACTTTGTCGATAATAATCGCTCAACACTATTTCTGGGTTATTTTTGCTTTCTTTGATAATGCGCTGCTTGCTCTGTTGTCTTTGCTATTTTTTACACGCTTTAT
This sequence comes from Phyllomedusa bahiana, assembly GCA_025379985.1. Lineage (NCBI taxonomy): Eukaryota > Metazoa > Chordata > Amphibia > Anura > Hylidae > Phyllomedusa > Phyllomedusa bahiana. The sequence continues at coordinate 42,236 of JAODAL010015134.1, read as the reverse complement.
CTTTTCTTTGTAAATTTTGAATGCCTCCTCCCTGCCTTCTTTGTTTACTACTTTAAATGCTTTCTTTTTATTACTTATTGTGCTGTCCTGTTTTTAAGACATTTTCTAATAAGGTATGATTTTCACAGTATCTATTAACCTTTTCAGGACACTGGACATATCCATACATCTTGTGCGGGAAGGTGTTCCCGCAAATGGACACATGGGTATGTCCAGAAGATCGTGTGGGCTGTAATTGGGTATATCACAGCTACCGACATTCTCTGTTAGCCACGACCGGACCTCAGTTCGGTCGTGGCCAATTAGCCTCTTCGATGCCACAATCTTAAGATCACTGACTGACTCAAGTCCCCTATGGGGACAAGTAAAAAAAAAAATGTAAAAAAATAAGTATAACACAAACGCACAAAAATAAAATAAAAACACATACACCGCCCTTTTCGCTTTATAAATGCAAATCACGTGCATGACTGCCAAATCTATAAATCTGTGATGTAATTTGACCCACACCATGAACGCCATAAAAAAAAAAACAAAAAAAAAACACAGTGACGGAATTGCGATTTATTTGTACATCCCGCAGCACATAAAATGGAATAAAAAGCGATCAAAAAGTCATGTAAACGTCAAAGTGATACCAATGAAAACATCAGTTAATCCCACAAAAAATCCCTTACACAGCTCTGCATACTGAAAAATAAAATAGAAAATAGCGATGCCTTAATATTATTTTACACACTAAAAACACTTTTTTTCTAAAGTACTACAACATAAAAAATATATAAATTGGGTTTCGCCGTAATGAAATCGACACAAGGAGTAAATCTAACATGTCACGTATACTGCATGGTGAGCACTGCTAAAAATAAAAAACAGAATTGCCTCTCAAAAAATGGACTTAAAGACAATCAAAAATTCTTGTACCGGCCAAAATGGTACCAATACAGTACACTGATGACCAGTATAAAAAATAAAAATAAAGAAACTCTACCAGGATTGCTGCATTTTGTTCATTTCCCCATTATCCCCATATTGGTACTAATGAACACATCAACTCATCCCGCAAAAATAAAGTCCTAATATAGTTCCATATACAGAAAAATAAAAAAGTTATGGCTGTCAGACTATGACAATATAAAAACGCAATTTTTTTTAACAAATGCATTTCTATTGTGTAAAAGTAAAAAAAATAAATAAATTTGACAAAATTATATACTTATAATTGTACCAACCTGCATAGTTAAGTTATTGTGTCATTTATAGTGCACCGCGACTGTGGTAAAAATGATGCCTAAAAACAGTGGTGGGATTTCACCTGTTCTGGTGCTTCAGGGGCTTTGCAAATACGACATGGCACCAACCACAATCTGCATTCCAAAAGCCAAACAGAACTCCTTCCTTTGTACCCCCTGCCATGCACCTAAAGAGCAGTTGATAACCACACATAGGGAGTTGGCCCCCACATATAGGGTAGTGCCGAATTTGGAAGAAATTGTGTAATACATTTTGGGATGCTTTGTTTCTAGGATTCCTTGTAAAAATGAAATTTTTTTATCTAAAACTGTATATTTTTGGAAAATATATTTGCCAGTGCCAGCTTATTTTCAACAACAACACAATCAAAGTCCTAATGACTTTAAATTTTTGGTTGTAGAAGTGGTTGATAAATGGTGAAGAGGGGAGGATATGGATAGCAAACTCAATAGAAGGGAATGCTTTTGGATTTATCAACTAAAAATTCTGACCTCAATGGCCGTAATATTGATTTGAAAATGAAGTATTTCCTAAAATAATGTATATATGATAACTCATTTTTGATTGTTATATCTTAATGAATTTATTTTACTTATGTATTGTCTCCTTTTATGTGAATGAAACGCATATGAGGACTTTTGAAAAATAGATTCATGTTTTTATTATGTTATATTTACTCCATATTTGTTCATCAATGCGATTGTCATTCTAACCTTTGTTTTCCATTAGTTGTTTAGTGACCTTGTGACCACAGGACTGATATTACACTGTTACACTTTGATACTCGTTTCCATTGTAATCTTCCATGTTATAATGGCCAATTATGCAGTTGGGAGTTAAATATTATGACACTCTTCGTGTTCATTGGTCCTGTCTGAACATGTGACCAGGAGCTCTGAAAATTAAGACATTTGGTACATTCATTGGCTCTTTATAACCCTGTCATTTGGAGCTCTGAAAGCTAGGATTTATTGGCTTTTGATAACCATATGATTGGGACTTTCATTGTTGATATATCCCTTATCACACTGTCAGTAAGTCCTCTATTAGATCTAGTGAATTTTCTAGACCATATGACAATCTAACAAACAAAATGGTTTCTTATGTATTAAATACCTTTATTGTTATTTTTTACCAGCTGACTATCTGTGCTATTTGAATGAATTGGCCCTTTGCCATTTCACTGTAGGAATTGAAATTAGGTTATTCTTTTAATATGATAGACATTTTTTCTTTTAATAGCTATACTGCTGTCTTTTATTGAAGGTGTTTTATTTCTTATCTATTGTACCGACATTTATTTGGAGTATTTTTGGGAATGTTTCTGACAAAGTTTGTTATGAAAGGCCATATATAATTTTCATTTATTTAAGAGACAACGTATGTTAATTAGCAAGACACATATGTGCTATTATCGTATTGGACATATGGTATATATAAATAATAGGGACTAGTGAACTCACGATGCCCCAAAAAAAGCTGTAAAGTGAAACCCTGAGTCGGCTCGGACAGTTGAATCTGCATTTTATGTGGGTTGATCCAATGTATGATTTTCAACTACTTTTGTAACTATAAACAAACAATGTTTTTTTAACCCCTTAAGCCGAACGCCTGAAAAATAGTTAATGACCAGAACATTTTTTTGGCTTTTGCCTTGCAGTTGTAACTTTTTTATTTTTTCAATGATGCAGTTGGATGAGGCCTCGTTTTATTCAAGATGAGTTGTAGTTTATGGGGGAATAGTTTAAATTCACTTAAAAATAATTGCAGAATTTTTTTCAATTTTTTTTATTTTTTTTTTAAATATTTTACACCATTCCCATTTCACACTTAATAACTTGTTAGATTAATTCTACAGGTTATTACGTTGTGTGGATACGTAATATGTGTAGGGTTTTTTGTGTGTGTAATGTATGCACAATTATTCTTTATTTATTTATTTACATTTTTTATGTTTTTTACTTTTTGTTTTAAATCCCAATAAGGGATTTTTTTTTTTTTTTTTTTTTTTACAATTATTAATTTATTAGCATATTCATACATGATAATAAATTATAATATGTTTAATTTTTATACAGGCAGTGATCAAAGCAGCACACAGTCTTGTTACACAGATAGCCCTGGGGCTACTTAAGGTCCCCAAGGCTGACTGTGCAGCCATTCCCTGGGCTCTGTCAGGTCACTGGGCGTTCCAATCACCCGACAGAGCAGGGAAACCCTTTGATTGCGCTGTGGTGACGAACTGCAGCAGCCAAAGGGTTGAAGCACCGGGGAGCAGAGGTTTTCCCCGCTCCCCGGCGCTTGCAGGAGCTATGCTGGGAACAGGGCTGTGTAGTCCAGCCCCGTACCCAGCGCTGCTGCAGCGCCCAGAATCGCAAACTCCGATGTCTGTAGCGACGCCAAAAGACGTCGCTGCAGACGAACGACCTGCGGTGGGCGGTGGTTAAGGAGTTAGTATCTGTAAGGAAGATTTTTTTACACACATGTTGTATTGGTATACCGTATATACTCGAGTATAAGCCGACCCGAGTATAAGCCGAGGCACCTACTTTTGCCCCAAAAAACGGGAAAACTTATTGACTCGAGTATAAGCCTAGGGTAGAAAATGCAGTGGCTACTGGAAAATTTTAAAAATAAAAATGGATACCAATAAAATTACATAGGCAGTTTAATGTCCCCCATAGGCAATTATAGGCAGATATATGGCCCTATATGCAGGTATAGGCAGGTATATGGCCCCATAGGCATGTAATAGCCAGTTATATGTCCCCCATAAGCAGATTATAGGCAGGTATTTGGCCCCATACGCAGGTAATAGGCAGGTATATGGCCCCATAGACAGGTAATAGGCAGGTATATGGCCCCATAGGCAGGTATAGGGCAGGCTGTAGGCAGGTATAGGGCCAGCTGTAGGCAGGTATAGGGCCGGTATAGGGCCGGCTGTAGGCAGGTATAGGGCAGGCTGTAGGCAGGTATAGGGCCGGCTGGAGGCAGGTATAGGGCCAGCTGTAGGCAGGTATAGGCAGCTGTAGGCAGGTATAGGGCAGCTGTAGGCAGGTATAGAGGCAGCTGTAGGCAGGTATAGGGCCAGCTGTAGGCAGGTATAGGGCCAGCTGTAGGGCTGGTATAGGGCCAGCTGTAGGGCAGGTATAGGCAGCTGTAGGCAGGTATAGGGCCAGCTGTAGGCAGGTATAGGGCCAGCTGTAGGCAGGTATAGGGCCGGCTGTAGGCAGGTATAGGGCCGGCTGTAGGCAGGTATAGGGCCGGCTGTAGGCAGGTATAGGCAGCTGTAGGCAGGTATAGGGCCAGCTGTAGGCAGGTATAGGGCCGGCTGTAGGCAGGTATAGGGCCAGCTGTAGGCAGGTATAGGGCCAGCTGTAGGCAGGTATAGGCAGCTGTAGGGCCGGCTGTAGGCAGATATAGGGCAGGTATAGGCAGCTGTAGGCAGGCATAGACAGCTTAAAAAAATCAAAAACAATCACTTACCTGGCTCCCCGCTGCTCCGTCTCCCTCGCCGCTCCGCCTCCTCGCTGCTCCGGCCTCCCGCGCGATTCCTGCATCTTCTCGGCACAGGCGGGTGACGTCATCAGGCCGCGCACGCAGCGTGATGACACACCTGCCTGTGCCGGAAACTGCGGGCGGCCGCAGCCGCCCGGAGTCCACTGCGGAGCACGGAGCGCTCGCTCTGTGCCCCGCAGTGGTATCCCTTCACTTATATGCGCTCTGGAGGAGTCGCATGTAGGTGAAGGGATCGCGGACAGTGCCCGGGCCAGCGCAGCGCCCGGACACTGTGCGCTGTACTCGGCATTCAGCTATATGCGCTCCCTGAGGAGCCGCATATAGCTGAAGCGTCCCTGTCGGCGCCCGGGCCATCGCAGCGCCCGAGCGCTGACAGTGACTCGAGTATACGCCGAGGTAGAGATTCTCAGCTCATTTTTTGGGCTGAAAAACTCGGCTTATACTCGAGTATATACGGTAGTTAATAAAATCTATGTTAAAAGGGTAGTCGAGGTCCACAAGATAGGTACAAAAATGTTAAGTCAAACAGATTTCCTATATAATGGGCAGCATCACATAGAGTTTGTTAATTTTTATTTAATTGAAAGTTTTTATTTCAATAAAGTGGATTTTTGGTTTGTAGTTTGGTACCATGGTATTCCAGTGTCAGTAATGGTGGTGTCTGACAGTAACCTGCCCATTACTAAAGGTTGGGCTTCGTGTCTTCAACTATGTTTTCTGTCAACACGAAGGGTGGTAATTAACGGTACCTACTCAGACTGGATCCCTGTTACTAGTGGGATACCACAAGTTTAGTATTGGGCCCTATCCTCTAATATTTTCATTGATGATATTACACATGGATTGAACAGTAGAATATTGATCTTTGCAGATGACACTGAGCTCTGTAAAGTAATTAACACAATAGAGGATAATGTGTTAATACAAAGCGATCTGGATAGGTTGGAGGCCTAGGCAGAGAAATGGCAGATGAGGTTTAACACAGATAAATGCAAGGTTATGCACATGGGGAGGAAAAATCCATTACATGATTACATGTTAAATGGAAAAAAGGCTGGGTAAAAGTGGCATGGAAAAGGACTTGGGAATCCTGGTGGACAGTAAACTTAACTGTAGTAGCCAGTGTCAGGCAGCAGCTACCAAGACAAATAGGATCATGGGTTGTATTACAAGGGGCATAGATGCACATGATGGGAACATCATTCTCGCATTAAACAAATCACTGGTCAGACCACACATGGAATATTGTGTACAGTTTTGGGCACCAGTGCACAGGAAAGACATTGGAGAGCTTGAACAGGTACAAAGGAAGGCAACAAAAATGAAACTTGAGAAAAGAAAGTTTCTACATAAACATAGAAAGGGATTCTTTACTGTGAGAGCAGTGAGACTGTGGAACTCTCTGCCAGAGGAACTTGTCATGGTGAACTCAGTTCAAAAAAGGTCTGGGTGCATTTCTGGAGCGTAATAATAAAACAAGTTATAGTGACCAGGATTCTGAAGAACGGTTGTTGATCCAGGGATTTATTTTGATTGCCAGATTGGACTCAGGAAATAATTTTTTCCCTAAAATGAGGATGATTGGCTTCTACCTCATGGGGATTTTTGCCTTTCTCTGGATCAACACTTTAGCAAAATAGGCTAAACTTGATGGACATTTGTCTTTTTTCGGTCTTAGAAACCATGTACTATGTATGACATACATTTTATTTAAATCAGTACAAGTATAATCATCGGTAATCATTAAGTTATGAGGTGGTGAACATAATCCCAGAGAAAAATAAACCAAAATAGGTAAGAATACATCCAAAGAAGAAATGGCAGGCTAAGGGGAAGAGATGTTTTTGACGCTCACTGTTAATTTCAGAACTCAATATAAGCCTACATAAGGCATTTCTTAATTATCCAGTTGGATTATCCAAGTTGGATATCCCTTCATCCATAAGGATCAAGCAGAAAATATTTATGGACATGGAGGCCATACATTTTCATAAGAGCAATTTGTAGAAACCATTTCCACTACGTCCGATATAGACCATATTATTTTTAGACATGAGGCTTTTAAATGGCAAAACTTCCGAACAAGTCAAGTGTGTTCAATGTTTTTTTACTGCACTATCTGAACTTGAACATTTATCATGCTGAGGCCTGTAGACTCTAAGGGCATGTCCCTTTTCAGATTTGAAAACCGTCAGTAGACCGACTGTCAACCTTTTCCATTGATTGAAATGGAAAATCCATGCAGTAGTTCACACTTTTGTTTACACCGCTGGCGTTACCAAAAACTTTGAAGGCTATGTCCCCACTGCACAGGATTACGCTTGTATCTTCGGTGCGTTTCGTTTTTTAAAAGCGGCAAAGATACAATCGTTCCTGTGGCCCCATAGACAGCAATAGGAAAGACGGGCTGCAGTCTCCACAGCTCGTCATTTCTCTGCTCGTCTTTCGGCAGCGGCGTATTATACAACATGTTGTATGATACGCTGGCCTTTCTCGTTTTCTTGCCATCTTCCCATACAATACAATTGTGTGGGTGACGGAAAAAAAACGAGAAGCAACCACGTTTTTTGTACAAAGTGTGACAAAAACCGTGATCCTGCATCGGAGAAAAAATGGCCGCTTTTGGGCCGTTTTTTGTCCGATGCTGTGTAGACACAGCAGAACATGTTCATGTGAATGTGAAGGGAACAGCTTGAAACTGCAAACCGTGGATAAAAGCTGCCCCCCTACATGCAAAAAAAAGACAATATACCGATCAGAAAATCCAACTAGTATTTTGTCTTTGCCGTGTGAACTCAAGTATCACTTGGGTTTTTTGTAATTTCTCTGACCTTGGGGTTAATATGCTGTGATATGCACTCCTGGGAAGACTGTCAACTGTCTTGATGATTTTCACTTAAAAATAATTTTTCTCACTTTAGAATGATGGACCTCAATTTATTTTAGAAATAGCCCTATACCCCCTAAATGCCAATACTCCCGCATCCTCCAGGAGATTCTTGTGGATGGCATTGCGGTGGTGTGGGATTAGAAGTTGTACTTGTACCATTCACAGCATGAGTCAGCTGTTATGTCCAGCAGGTCTCCCACTGCATCAGCCTAGTAGGCTTCAATGTATTGCTATGTATTATAAAAGCAGTCAAGTTATCAGATTCTCCAGGACCATAGCAGGACAGTAAAAAAACATGTAGAAAAATAAAAAGAGTTGAAAAATGTTTTAAACATATAAAATTTAAAATTAATAAAAACACAAGTTTTTCCCCAAGAAAAATGTTTCCCAAATTTTTAAATATAAAAGGAGCACTTAATAGGTTTTGGTATGTCCATAATGATTCAAGCAATACAATTATATAAGGAGTTATCCACTTCATATTTTTTATTAGCCTGCTAGTGTACATTTAATATTAAAAAAAACGCATACTCAACTTGGATCCAGTACTGCGCTGTTCTCACGCTTCCCAGTCTCCTGTTTACTTATTTCTTCTTCTAAATGTGGTCATCATCACTGCAGCCAATCAGCAGCTACAGTGATGCCCCGTTTAAAAGTAAAAAGAAGTAAACAGAAGACCAGCGAGAGTGAGGACAGTGCAGCAATGGAACGTAGGTGAGGGGAGAGGTAAGTATAAGGGTTTTTTTTTTTTTTTTTTTAAATGAGCACTAGCAGGCTGATAATAAAATAAATTAAGTGGAGAACTCCTTTATTACATACTTACCAACTCACACGGAGCATGTGTGGAGAGAACCATAAGGGACTAGATATCCCGGACTCCCAAGAGAGCTGACAAGTCTCCATGGTTGTGGGATGCTCTTTCTATAGTAATGGAACCAAGATAATGGGTCACGAGACTCTGCCCTAACGTCACTTGGAGCAAAAGAACCATGCCACAGCAAGACTATTTAATCTAGCTGTGGACACATACACTGCCTCTCTGATTCTGTGTAAAAGGGGTGTGTCATGCAGAAAGGAGGTGTGGTGTATGCAAATAGTTCAGGCTGTTGCAGAAAGCACACTGTATTTCAAAATCTACCTGAATGCCCCTTTTAAAAGTTGGCAGGTATGTATTACCCTTCCTAGATTAATTGCTTTTCTAAGAACATTGCTAATTACTTTCTTTCTTTGCATTGTGTTATCACTAGAGATGGGCGAATTTCTCAAAAATTTGATTCGGTCACTTCGCCGAATTTTCCGACAAAATTCGTTTAGTTCCGAATTACTTCGGCACGAATCGCGTTAAAAAGCAGCTATTTCCAGGCTGCACAGAGCCTGCAGGGTGCTGTAGAACGTTGTGCCATGCTTAAATATGCAGAGGGAGCTTGGTTTGGTCTTCATACAATGTTGTGTTTTAGTATGACATGCAGATGACTGCCGCCGCTCTTAGAATCGCTTCACTATAAAATTCCCTGGGCACTTAAGAGGGCAAAACTGACCAAAAAACTCAAGCGGGAATGTAGCCTGATAAAGTCATGCCAGCGAAAGCTGGAAAAAAACAAGCTGAGAGCTCAGGTGGCAACATTAGTGACAGAGTGTGGAGGTGACGGCGGCAGCCACAGCAGCATGAGGTCAGGCAGTGGCACAATGACATTCTGGAGGTGGCAAAACACGAGGAAGCCACAGAGTGGCACAATGACTGAGAGCGGAGGTCACGGCGGCAGCAGTATGAGGTCAGGCAGTGGCACAATAACATTCTGGAGGTGGCAAAACAGGAGGAAGCCACAGAATGGCACAATCACACAGAGTGGAGGTCACGACAGCAGCAGCATGAGATCAGGCAGTGGCACAATGACATTCTGGAGGCGGCAAAACAGTATTAGGCCACAGAGTGGCACAATGATACAGTGTGGAGGTCACGAAAGCAGCAGCATGAGATCAGGCAGTGGCACAATGACATTCTGGAGGCGGCAAAACAGTATTAGGCCACAGAGTGGCACAATGATACAGTGTTGAGGTCACGACAGCAGCAGCATGAGCTCAGGCAGTGGCACAATGACATTCTGGAGGCGGCAAAACAGTATTAGGTCACAGAGTGGCACAATCACACAGTGTGGAGGTCACGGCGGCAGCAGTATGAGATCAGGCAGTGGCACAATGACATTCTGGAGGCGGCTAAACAGTATTAGGCCACAGAGTGGCACAATGATACAGTGTGGAGGTCACGACAGCACCCAGCATGAATCAGGCAGTGGCACAATGACATTCTGGAGGCGGCAAAACAGTATTAGGCCACAGAGGGGCACAATCACACAGTGTGGAGGTCACGACAGCAGCAGCATGAGATCAGGCAGTGGCACAATGACATTCTGGAGGTGGAAAAACAGGAGGAAGCCACAGAGTGGCACAATGACTGAGAGCGGAGGTTTCACGGCGGCAGCAGCAATGAGGTCAGGCAGTGGCACAATGAACACAGTGTGGAGAACATGGCAGCAGCCACAGCAGCAGCATGAGGTCAGCCCAGTTGTACAATGACACAGTGTGGATGTCACGGCAACAGCAACAGCAGCAGCAGCATGAGGTCATAGAGTGGCACAATGACAGAGTGTTGAGGTGGGTGGCAATACCAGTCCCTGGTAAAGATGGTGGTAGGCAGATGGAGAAACTGGCAGCAGATGTGTGGCATCAGGCGGGTGGCGGCATCAGAATAGTGGCTGAGGCAGGTAGTTTGAACCCAGACTGACGCCTTAGTTATGTGTGGAAAATCTGGCCGATCCACGCCTGATTCATCTTGACAAAGGTCAGTCGTTCCACATTTCCCGTGGAAAAAGCGGGTTCTCCTTGAGGTAACGATGGCCCCCGCCGCACTGAACACCCGCTCTGATGCCACACTACTGGCCGGGCATGACAAGCTTCTCCACTGCAAAACTTGGCAAGTTGCGGCCACACATCCAGTTTGGCTGCCCAGTAGTCCCAGCGGATCTTCTAACTGAGGTGGCAGAGTGCTGTCCAAGTAGGCCACAACCTGTTGGTTCAGGGACTGCTCCAGGTCCTGCTGCTGCTGCTGCTGCTGCTGCTGCTGGCGACTGCCCTCCTCACTAGGCGGGTGAAGGAAGCTGCTCATCAGTGACTCCAGACTTAGGTTACTACTGATGGAGCTGGTACTGCTCCTACCCCTCCACCTTCCCCCAGCAGCCGCGGCAGTAGTACGTGAGCGCTGAGGAACCCCCCAGTCAGACCTGTCAGAGGAGGGACGATGCCGCACATAGGCAGCAGCCAACTGATTACGGAGGATTTCCCTATAGTATTTGAGTTTGTCTTCCCTCTCAATAGCTGGGAAAAAGGCTCCCATTTTGGACTGGTAGCGAGGGTCCAATAGGGTGGAGAGCCAGAAGTCATCCCTCTGCCGGATGCTGACTATTCGGCTGTCACTAGCCAGGCAAATAAGCATGCTGCGGGCCATCTGCACAAGTGACTCCGAGGGGCTCCCTGCCTCCATTTCCACTGTATACTGCCACGGTGCTTGCAGGTCATCTGCCTCGTCTTCCTCATCTCCATCCACCTCCTCCAGCTGCTCCTGCTCCTCCTCTCTTGTCACCTGGGTAGAAAATCCACTCATTTCACCAGACAATGCTTCTGCTCCAATGTCCTCCTCCTCCTCCTCCATTTCAGTCCCACTGGATTCATGTGGCCACGAGATGTAGTCACCACGTCTCCAGTCCCCTGCCCAGACAGATTTTTCAGCATCTGTTCCAGGACATGAAGCATCGGAATGACGTTATTCATCCTGTAGTCCTGGCGACTGACAAATAACATCGCCTCCTTGAATGGCCTTAACAAACAGCAGGTGTCACGCATGAGCTGCCACTGGCTGACATCAAAGTTTACACAGGGAGTACTTCTGCCCTGCCTGGATCATCAAAAAATCGTTAATGGCCTTTCTCTGCTCATACAGTCGGTCCAACATGTGCAGGCTGGAATTCCAGCGGGTGGAAACATCGCATTTCAGAGTGTGTTGGGGGAGGCCGTTCTGTCGCTGCAACTCGAGGAGGGTGTTCCTGGCTTTGAACGAATGGATCAAGTGCATGCACAGTTTCCTGGCCATTTTCAGAATGTTCTGAAGATCGGTGGAAGACTTCAGGAACCTTTTCACAACCAGATTGAACGCGTGCGCCATGCAGGCGCATGGACCATCCCTCCTCGGTGCAGCGCGGACACCATGTTCCTCCCATTGTCCGTCACCATGGTTCCGATTTGCAGTTGGCGCGGAGAAAGCCACACACATCGATTTCTTGCTGCAATGACGCGGAGCAGTTCCTCCCTGTGTGACTTCGTTCGCCGAGGAAAGCCGGGTGTAGAACTGCGTGACACCGCTGTGCCCTACACAGGTGGTATGATGGAGCTGTACTGGTGGAGGCTGAGATGGTGGTGGAGGAGGAGGAGGAGGACATTGGAGCAGAAGCAGTTTGACAACGTGGAGGAGAAAGCGGCGTCTCCTGTCCAAGTTGTTGGTGTGCCTGGGCTGGAAGCACATTCACCCAGTGGGCCGTAAAGGACATGTACTGGCCCTGACCGTAGTTACAGCTCCAGACGTCCGCGCTGCCGTGCACCTTGGAACAAACCGATAAGCTCAAGGACTGACCCACCATTCTGTTCTACATATTTATGAAGTGCTGGTACTGCCTTTTTGGAAAAGAAATTACGGCTTGGAACTCTCCATCTCGGCTCGGCACAAGCCATTAGTTCTCTGAACGGTGCAGATTCCACCATTTGGAAAGGAGGGACTGCAGTACCAACAACTTGGACAGGAGCACGGTCAGCTGCTGCACCTTAGGAATGTTTGGACCATACTGTTGTCTCTTTTGCAACCCGCCTCGCTGAACGACTGCTGGCGCCATGAGTAGCGAGGAGCAGAAGCAATCTGGACCGGGAGATGATGTCAAACAGAAACAGCTCCCTTCTGCAGAGTTGTGGAGCCTTGACTGGCTGCAATGGCATGCATGCCACTGGGCGCTGCTGCTGCTGTTGCTGCGGCGGCAGGATGGACCACCACATCTGAGCCACGTTTCCCCCCAGGCCACCGGGTGGTGACGCTGCATGTGTTGACGCAGGGCCGTGGTGCCAACGTTAGCTCCCTTGGCCACGCTTCACTTTCTGCCCACAGATTCTACATATACCCATATTCGGCTCCTCCGGTGTCTTAGCAAAGAACTGCCACACCGCCGAGTATCGGATTTTACCGCCAACGCTCTCCCCACTGAGTGACTACTTTCCGCCGCTGCCTCGCTGAGCCCCTGTGCTGCTACTTTCTTGGACCTGCGAAGCGGGTTTTTTACCCCGTGGCCGCTTGGCTCCCGACCTCACACTGCTGCTATCCTGCTGACTCACGGCCACACGACCCACTTGCTGGTTGCGCTGCTGCCTGACGCGCAAGCTGACGCCCTCTTCTCCTGACGATGATGAAGCCCTTGCCTCACCCGGCTCCCAAGTGCGGTCGGCTACATCATCATCTATTTGTGTTTCATCGTCACTGCTGTCCTCATCACCGGTCTTGGTATGCCGAGGCTGACCTCTCACAACATGACCTCCCATGCCACTCTCCACATCTATACTTTGCCGCCTACTGCAAGAAGCAGGCGATATTGGCCCCATTTCTTCGCTGCCAAGTAGCTTCTGACTGCCCTCCTCAAATTGTTCATCCTCGCTATATAGTGGCGCTGAGCCCAGACCACATAGTAGATCTCTGGCTGAGGGAACCGGATGGGACAGAGGCGGGCTGAGGACAGGTGAGGGCCGCTGACCCGCTCCCGGCCATGCCAACTAATGGTTGTGTCTGAGGTTCCCACCGACTCTTGGCTGGGGTTGTCAGATGTCATCTGGGAGGAAGAGAATGACCTAGTCAACCAATCAAGAACCCTTGGGTTGCTGAACAACACACGGCCGCTAGATGACAGCGGCAGTTGTGGCCTCACCGAGTGACCCCTGCTGCGACGTCCCCTTGCTGTGCTGCGACCTGGGCCTGTTCCAGGAATGTTTGTGCCACTGCCACTCGCAATTGCAGAGCCTGCCACCTCTCTGTCTGACATACTGTTTGTTCTAAAATGTACAGACACTGTTTGATGATGATATCTGTATATGATAAATATACACCCTGTTTTTGACTCCAAATGAACCCAGTAACAAGCTTGGGTAACCCTTGGATATAAATTGCGCTCCACAAATGGCCAGGAAAAATTTACTTGTATGTGTTGTTTAAAAACACTGTGTGTTTTACTAAATGTAAAAGCACAAACAGGCTTAATTAACCTTCGGACATGAATTAGGCTACAGGAAAAATGTATATATTTTGGCGTTGAAAAAAGACGGTTTATTTTTGTCAGCACACCAGCAAAACAACGCTTAATTAACCCCTGGATGTAAATTGCGCCAAAGAATTGAGCCCCACAAACTAGTAGCTTTGTAGCGTGTTACAATTGCGTGTTTTCTACGCCACACAACAAGAGATACAGTTGTAATTAACCTTTGCTTGTGAATTAGGCTACAGGAAAAATTTATATATTTTGGCGTTGAAAAAGACGGTTTCTTGGGGTCAGCACACCAGCAAAACAATGCTTAATTAACCCCTGGATGTAAATTGCGCCAAAGAATTGAGCCGCACAAACTAGTAGCTTTGTAGCGTGTTACAATTGCGTGTTTTCTATGCCACACAACAAGAGATACAGTTGTAATTAACCTTTGCTTGTGAATTAGGCTACAGGAAAAATGTATATATTTTGGCGTTGAAAAAGACGGTTTATTTTTGTCAGCACACCAGCAAAACAACGCTTAATTAACCCCTGGATGTAAATTGCGCCAAAGAATTGAGCCCCACAAACTAGTAGCTTTGTAGCGTGTTACAATTGCGTGTTTTCTACGCCACACAACAAGAGATACAGTTGTAATTAACATTTGCTTGTGAATTAGGCTACAGGAAAAAATTTATATATTTTGGCGTTGAAAAAAGACGGTTTCTTGGGGTAAGCACACCAGCAAAACAACGCTTAATTAACCCCTGGATGTAAATTGCGCCAAAGAATTGAGCCGCACAAACTAGTAGCTTTGTAGCGTGTTACAATTGCGTGTTTTCTATGCCACACAACAAGAGATACAGTTGTAATTAACCTTTGCTTGTGAATTAGGCTACAGGAAAAATTTATATATTTTGGCGTTGAAAAAAGACGGTTTCTTGGGGTCAGCACACCAGCAAAACAACGCTTAATTAACCCCTGGATATAAATTGCGCAATAGAATTGAGCAGCCAAAAATGAAGTGGTATTTGTATTGTAAAAACGCTGTTTCTTTAAATGAATACAACAGGAACTGGCTTAAATCCCACTTGGATATTGAATGTATATGCAGCTGCAGTGGGTGCACACTGGATTTCAGATCCAATACCCCAAAAAAATTCGAAGTAGAACATTATGAGATCAGACTCTGAGACAAGCTGAGACACCCCACAAAAAATCGCTGTATAAAAATCAATTCTTCATCAAGAGCTATCAGCCGCGGCAGCACCTTCCCTGATGAGCACAGTGAGAGGAGTGTGAGCTCCCGGCGTCGCGCCCGGACTTATATAGTGCGGTGACGTCACAGAATCCCGCCGGTCTCTGATTGGCTTCACCTCTGCACATGTCATGCAGGCTATACCCTTCTTCCTCCCAGAGTGCTTTGCCCCATGTAGCGCCATGTGCTCGCAGCCATTTTATCAATCAAAAGCACACTTCGTTCACCTGAAGTACCCCAAAGTTCGACTGCGTTCCGAACCGAAGTTTTCCTGAAATTCTAAACGAAGTCCACTTCGTTAGAGTCGATTCGCCCATCTCTTGTTATCACACATTTGAATACTTCAAAAGAGCAAACTGAAAAAAACTTCTCCTTTTATAGAGGTGGTCACGCTTTCTGATGGTAAGGACAATTCATTAAACAGAGCTGCTAACCCTTCTAAAAACTATAAAAGTGTACTTAATTTTTCACATATTGCTTCTTCTTTTTGGCTTACATTTTGTACAATATATTGTTCTACTCTGGCTGCTGACAGTTAACTCACAATTTTTCAGGCATAATTATTGTTAGTTGAAACACTTGTGGTGAAAATTTCTGTTGATTTATAGTGTGGTGTAATGGTGCAACTTTTTTTTATTTTTAAGAAAACCATTGCAATACTCTGTAAAGAACCTTACTGAAAGCTATTTCTAAACATGAACATATAAATGAGGCAGCAATTGAAACCGAATGTAACACTTCACCAAGTTAAAACTTTATACAAGTCCTTTAGGACACCACTGAATTATAAAAGTAAAACACTTTTTTGGAGAGAGATATGTCTTGTCCCTATTTTTTAAGATTGGTAGCACTGAGTACTGTTAACGTCATGATACTCAAGTCTTGGTACTTTTACTCAAGTGTTCATAAACAATGGCTTAGGCCAGGTTCACATCTGTATCAGAGTATCCATTAAAAGCCACCATCGCAGACTCCATCTAAAAAGCCAGAGAAAATAGCAGAGCACGTTGCACTATTGTGTCCTTTAAAATGACTGACATTACAACAGAAACCTGATGAACCCATTATGTTCAACAGGGTTTTTTGGGCATCATTGGTGTCTTTCATATAACAGTTCCGGATTATCGCAAGTAGAAAAATAAAAGTGAAACACAGAAACACTGATTCACATGATATTATGGTGTGACATGTGTCATGTTTAGTTGTGCTAAATCAATATATGCTTCCACATTTTAAAATATTATGAATATAATTCATAATATCGCCATACAACGGCTATATAGTGGTTAGATACCAAGTTAACACAGTGTATTGTCTTGCTGCACACTTTACAAGAGTATCTAGCACTGACCAGATTCATTCACAGGCAGAATATCATAGCAATTACATCTGATGACCAAGGGCTGCCAATAGGGCAGTACGGGCAGTCCTCCTGTCAGGGGCCCTAGTCAATAAGGGGCCCACTGATATGTTAAAAAATAGGAACTAGTAATGGGTAGGGGCCCTATTTGATTTGGCTGTATGGGCCCTGAAACAGTTAATAGATGACTGATAGCAGCCCTGCGATGATCCGTAGGTGAACTCTTCTTAGATTTTTGTAGTTTTCTTTCCTTTACTTCTCTATCCAGCCCAAGCAGAGTTTATGCTCCGACATCTTTGACATCTTGATTTTACACCTCATCGCCATTCTCTGTAGTAATACAAATACAGTCCGACGTCAGATCAATCCTCTAAATTAATTCTGACCAAAGCAAGCCCTACACTAAATTCAGACTGCTAATTAGAAACCTAAATAAATTCAGAAAAATTATTTAAGACATACGACCTGATTCAGATTAATTAACACTTCTAAATAAATTCCAACTCAAGACTAGACCACAAATTTAATCTAGACTGCAGACGACTCCCCTAAATTAATTCAGACTTCAGACCCTTAAATAGAATCAGACACCAGAACAGGCTCCTAAATAATTTCAGACCCCCAGATTAAAGCTCTAAATTAGTTTTGTCCTCACTCCAAACCAGTAAATAAATGAATTTCCTATTCCAGACCCATATATTCATTTAGAGTACAAACTACACTCCTAAGTAAATTTAGACCCCAAGCTAGACAAATGTTCCTCTTTTGCTTCAGACACTCTCACAGCAGGGTCCTGATACTATTAATCCTGAAGAAAGTATGTAGTACCTCCAATGGTATCATCATGCCATGGTTCGTTCTTTGGCAGCCTGTCAGGGACGAGGTTACAAAGAGGAGAATATGGAGGGCATATGGTCACACAATAAAGGAGAGAGAGAACTATATCCCACTGCTAACCTCAATTATGCAGCAGGGAAAGGGGAAATCACACGCAGAGAGCTCTCTATGGTACAATCCGTATCGGATCAGTAATATACTATGAAACAACAGCTCCGCCTATGCTACAAGAACACACGTACCCCCACAAAGTCAACAACCCTCAACAACACACACACTACAACCACTTTTCACTTTCAAGAATGGAAATAGAAATAACTCTGTACTACCAGTCACGTGTACCAGCAGTCACTCAAAATCTTAAATGTTCATTAGGGCAAGGCAAATATATTAAAAATGGAAGCTTTAATGTACAGGTACGGTGCTTAGTTACAAAAAATACAAAATAACAAACATACATGAAATGTACAGAACAATATAAAAATAACGGATAAAATAACGAAATACAGACTTTTCCAATTCGATCGGCTTAAGATTCTGGGTTCAGAAGTACAGCTGAAGAGAATAAGCCAGACCTGTGCTTGGCAGCTCCTGGGACACACCATGGTCTTTGATGACACAAGCTGTTTTATGGAATCTCCAAACCCCTCCCTCTCACACCCAGCCCATCCTCCTGTTTAGGGAGGCAATGGCTAATTACATGCCAAAGACATTAGGAAAGTCATCATCTCCAGCTTCGGTCTTAATTCCTGCTAGAAGTCTCCTAGCCAGATATCATGACTGCCAATTTATCAACTCAGGCATACCAGTTATGAAAATGACACATTCACAATTTCGGCCGATTTCCGTTCCTGCGGATCCCTAAAGCCCAAATTTCTCACGCACAAGACTGGAGGTGTGGCTGGGTCCCAGGGTCATAATCTCATAAGTGAGTTATGGGAAACATGGATTGTGGCCAAGATTTGTTTGATGTATAATTTTCTATCGTCCTCCGCCATGTGCTTAGCTAGCAAAGGGTTGTGGGGACGGTCTGTTTGGCTTGTGTGTATTCCATCTTTCCTACTTAACACATTCTTGCTAATAGGCACAGTTACAAAAAGACTCACTAGGACTACATATGCTAAATGGGCAACAAAACAATTCCATAAAACGACATGATAAAATGATACATCACACACAATATTAATATACAAAACAATTAACCCCTTAACGTACCTTGACGTTTCTATATGTCATGGTGCAGTGCCTATCAATCAGGCCCGGACTGCCCATACATTTAACCAGCCACTCGCCT
Source organism: Phyllomedusa bahiana (assembly GCA_025379985.1). Taxonomy (NCBI): domain Eukaryota; kingdom Metazoa; phylum Chordata; class Amphibia; order Anura; family Hylidae; genus Phyllomedusa; species Phyllomedusa bahiana. Next base: position 23,501 of record JAODAL010015134.1, on the reverse strand, counting down.
GGTGGGCCCGCTGGGGGGGCTGGTGATGTCCCCCGGTGGGCACCGACGTGTGGCACACCTCCAGGGGCCGCAGTATATGTGACCAGACCCCTGAGTCAGGGGGGCTCAGGCCCCCCCTCACCACAGAGTAGCATCGCTGGGTCACATAGACCCAGCGATGCAGAGATGATGGCGTGGTGCAGGCGGCGGCTGAGGCAGAACAGCCAGGATCTTCTGATCCTGGGCGTTCAGCCCCCTGAAGGCCATGGCACAGGTGGCGTGATGTGATGATGGCATCGCGTTGCCTGCTCAGCAGCCTGTGTCTCGGAGAGGCCGCGTGGTGGTCTCACGCTGGTCATTCTAAATGCTACCAACCTATAAGCCCCGTATCTACCTACAAATTCCCTACTTATAAGCTCCCTATGGTCTCCCTATCTACCTATAAGCTCCCTATCTACCTATAAGCTCTCTATCTATCTACGGGCTCCCTATTACCTATGGGCTCCCTATCTATCTATGGGCTTCCTATCTACCTATAAGCTCCCTATCTATATGCCCCATATCTACCTATGGGCTCTCTATCTACCTATGGGCTGTTTATTTACCTATGGACTTTCTATCTACCTAATTAATGGGAGGGGGGACAATATATACATGCCTAATTACTGGGGTGGGCCTATGTACCTCCCTAATTAGTGGGGGCGGCCCTGTCTACCTGCCTAATTACCTGGGGTGGCACTGTTGACCTGCATAGTTACCCATCCCTGTCTACTATTTAACCCTTTCTACCTACTTAATTACTGGGTGAGGTCCTGTCTACCTACCTAATTAATGGGGGGCTGTAAACCTATCTAAATACTGGAATAGGTCCTGTCTACCTACAAGGGGAGGCCCTTTTTATCTACCTAACTACCGGGAGAGGCCCCGTATACCTACCTAACTATTGGGCAGCCTATGTAACTACCTTCCTGATGGAAAACCTGTGAGCCCAAAAAGCACAATACAGCCTTAGACGAGATCCCTAAGGGGTGTTGAATAGTGTTGAGCGATTGCGTTGGCTATCGAGATTGATCGATAGTCGATAGTCGGCCTGGCTAACTATAGGGGTTTTTTTCGATAGTGTGAGCATCGATTATTGGCGCGATGAACCAATAAAGTCTATGGGAGAGTCAAGACAGACACCTTCATTAAGTTACACCCAAACGAGGCTGGAGAAGACTGAAATTAACCATTCCACACCAGTCAAATGGATAACTTGCTACATCTTAAAGGCAACACACGTTAGTTAAAAAATTCACAGAAACAAAAGTCACAGACCATTTAGCCTATCCCAGTCTTGTACCACAGCCTGACGCCTAAAGCCCTGCATCAGCCTTTCCCCTAAATTAAAAAGTGCCAGAATGGCAGTATGATTTGAACCATCATGTTTTACGATGGAACATGACATTGAAATACTCCCTGTCCTGGAAGCAGCATGATCCCACAAACCTGCATGGACACTCCCAACATTTAAAAAGATGCCGGTAAAAAGGAGGTCTTCAATGCCCACCGAAAGTTAGTTTATTGAACTGTGACATTGACAAAACCTTCCGGGCCACAGGCATGAGCCCCAAACTCTGTATGAAGCCTCCACATTATTAAAAAGTTCCCTGGATAAAAGTGATTCCTTTCAACCACCATTTTAAGTTTACACTGGACATATGACAATTACCTGTCCTGGTCCACAGCATGAGCCCCAAACCTTGGCATGAAACCCCACATTTAAAAGAAGTGCCCCGGGGAAAAAAGGAGTCTTGTTCAACCACCTATTGTTAGTTTCACTGATGGCTGGTACATGTACTAAACCTTTCCTGGTCCAACAGCAAGAATCCCCAAGACCTGCATGACCCCCTACATATAAATAAGTGGCCCCGGAAAATAGGGAGTTTCTTTTAAGTACGAACCACCATTTTAGTTTCACATGGAACAATGACGTATACCTGTCCTGGGCGCACAGCATGAAGCCATGTCCAAACTCTGCATGACCCCCACATTGTAAAAAATTGCCGGAAAAAGGAGTCGTTTCAAAGCCACTCATTAATTATTATTTTTTCCACTGGACATTGAACTATTACATGGTCCTTGGGGGCCATCAGCAGGAGCCCCAAACCTGCAGGACCCCAACATTTTAAAAAGTGTGTCCGTGGGGGGTAAAAAGGAGGTCCTTTCAGACCTACCATTTTAGTTTGATAACTGGACATTGACTATACCTTTCGCTGTGGCCCAGCATGAGTCCTGCAACCGCATGGAACCCCCGCACATAGTGAAAAAGGTGCCTTGTAAACAGGAGTCTTCAACCGACCGATTTTAGTTTTCACTAGGACATTGACTATACCTGTGCGTGGGGCCACAGCATGAGCCCCGTAAACCTGCAGGACCTCCCCGCACAATTAAGAAATGCCTGGGTAAAAAGGAGTCTTTCATACAACCACCATGTTTGAGATGAATCTGGACATTGACTATACCTGTCCTGTGCCAGCAGCAATGACCCAGGTGCCGGGAGTTCCAGAGGGGCGGAGAAAGTCCCAGCTGGCTCCGTCTTCTATTAACAAACCTCGAGATAAAGATGCCTCTGATGACGCAAAAGGCAACAAAACATGCTATCTGTGCTGAAGCAAGTGCGGAAGCGGAAGTGTGATTGAACTCCAGCCTTCCTCTGTACAACAGGGTCAATACCTGGTGTAGCTGCGGCTTGCGCCCCGTCCGTTATGAGTGGTTGGACCAATGTGTAAGCATGCACTTGGAAATACCTGGGGGTTTCTAACCTCCTGTTAAAACCCAGGTGCCCTTTATCTGTGGGCATTCTTTTTTCCCTCATTTTACTCAAAGGCGTGCTGGAGGAAATGGTCCCCTCTTGTACTTTTGTTCTCTGTTCCGTGTCTCCATACTCCTCCATTCCCTCTGAATAACCTACAACTTGTTCAAGTTTTTCCTGTACCAAGTTCCCTTGTACATATTCAGAGGAATTTTTTAACGGAGCTATTTTGTACAATGCCAGTTTTGTTTAGTATACTTTAATTCTAGAAAACACTGATTTTTAAAATAGGAAGGAATCCCACACCCATTGTCTTTGTTTCGTTTCTCTTTTTTCATTGTATTAAATTGGTTTTGTCTCAATACAGGATTGATAGCTATGTGAAGATCCTGCACAAACAAGTCAAGTTTTGCAATATGGTCCATTAAACATGTCCCTAGGCCTATTCCTGGTTTCTGACAGCAACAGCAGGAGCACCCCATCACCCTTAGATCCACTCTTGACAATTGTGAAGAACAAATGGTCTTTTAGAAAAACAACATTTTGTTAGAATTGGACCTGTAGTAATAGCTTTCATGTCACAGCAAAATGCCCCGCAAAAATCCAAAGCATGCTCTCCGATGCCCACTTTGATCAATTGTGAAGAACAAATGTCTGGTTAGAAACAACATTTTTTTTTTTTATAATAAAAGACTCTGTAGTAATTCGCTCGTCATTTCAAAGCAGCATGACCTCAAAAAATTAAAAAAATTACTCTCAGCCCACTTGTAAAAATTTGTTGAGGGAGAAATGCCACTTAGAAGAGCCCACATTTCGTACAAATGACTCATGATGTATAGGGCTGTATCTCACAGCAACAAACATGACTGCTAAAAAATTACAAAAAAGACTTCACAGGCCTACTATTAAAAATTGTGAGGGAGGATAATTCACTTGAGAATGCCACAGTATCCTGTTCCAAAGGGACCATAATTATAGCTTCATCCTCACAGCAACAATGGACCCCAAAAAAATATAAATATGACTTGCTCAGCCTACTAATTCAAAAATTAGTTAGGGAGAAATGCCACTTCGAAAGGTCACATTTCTGTTCCAAAGGACCATGATTATTTAGCCTGGTTAAACGTCACAGCAATAACATGACCTCAAATACCATTGTGAAAATGCATAAACTCTTCCTTGAAGATAAAGTGAGTAAATGGAATACCGGTGTTTCATGAAACCTTGCTGTCTTTTACAGTCCCCTCACTGAAGGGGAGCAAAACGCATCAAAATGAACTTTGGAGAAAAGGAGAATAAGAAATTGCAGGTAATGAAATGATCATTTTAAAAGAAAAAGGGTTTTCAAGGAGGGCACCATTTCATGTTTGAAAATGAATTTGAAGAGGACTGGCTGGCAACTAATCGGTGACCCTCGTTGGTAAGTTTGGCCCACAACTCATCTATAATCCATGCCTGATTCATCTTGATGAAAGTCAAACGAACCAGCATTATCAGTGGTAAAAGCCGGGGATGCGATTGTGGTCTGTAAATGACTCCTTCACAGCATTGTGCTGAAGGTCCGCCTTCAGATATGACGCTGGCTGCTGGGCAGGACAAAACACCTCTATGGCATGACGATCCATGCGCGGGCCCAATTCGTCCCATAATTGTGATACCCTAGGTCAGTCTATTGGGTCCGGAACACTATGGGCAAAAACATCGGTTTTGAGACTCAGCTATAGTCGTGCACTTGCATGATCCTTAAGTTCTGATTCTCTGTGGTATTGGCTGTTGTTCCCGTGCAGGTTGCAAGCGTTGGTGAGTCGGTGGTTGTAAACAAAGATTGTCCATAGGTCACCCATTAGGCTTCTGCGCACCGTTTTTAGCCTGCTGCTGCCCTTAGACGGCCTACTTGTAGCACTCTACTCGGCGTCGACTACGCTGATTTGTATCCAGCCGTGACATTTTGGGGAACGTGAAGACCATACGCAGAACAGATTGTCTCCCAGATGATCAATCGAGCAAGTGTCTCCATTTCCTGCATTTTATACTCTCTATTTGGGTGGGTGGAATGAAAGGTGCTGATTTTTTTTTGTCCGTCGGGTGATCCATGATTGGCCCCCCAGTAACTTGTTGTTCATTTTGATGGCCCTTGAATGCGAGGATCATGTGGGAGGAAATGTGAGCATCCAAGCACTCATGTGAGAGATGTGAGCCGATGATTTCCCAATCCTCTTGTTTCGATTTTGTTCACTAGCAAACTGATCTTCCTCCATCTTTCCTCCCTCGCCGGCCTCGAAATTTACGCGGGGGCCAACCTACTTTCCAAGCAGGGACCACGGTAACCGGATCGGTGTCTAGAAATAACCTCCTCCTCCTCCCTCCTCGCTCACTAGCCTCCTCCCTCCGCTGCCGGCGCGTCCGCACAGCTTTCAACACAGCCCTGGGTGGACTTGCCTGAATGATGCACCCCTGAGAGCTGAGCGCCACCTGAGGTTGCACTAGCTCTGAAACCCGCCGAACCACTGCCTAATGAAGACCTGATGAAATTGGTGAAGAGCTGTCGGGGCCCTTGGTGGATTGTGTACGGAGATAAAGGCTCCGTGTCCGCATCTGTGTCCCGTCTGTCCTCCTCCGTCGCTGGCGGGACACCTGTTGTTTTTCAGGAGTGTCCAACGAATGCGTGTCCAGAGGCGTAAGATCACCACAATGCTCGATGCAGAACAAAGGCATTGTCCGCACTGACTCATTTTGGTGGGCTTCTTCAAAACTGTGCAAGGATGGTGCAAAGGGATCTCATTCACGCTGCCTCCCACTCTCGTTGGGTTTTTTCAAGCACCTCGAGGGTCCGCTACCGCTGCTTGTCAGGCCAAGTTGGTCACATGGGTTCGTACTTCTGCGTAATGCATTGCGCTGGCTGCCGACAATCACGCTGGAGATGTGGAGGGTGGAATTCCAGCGATTTGCCGTCGTCAACAATATACGGTTGACGTGGAAGGCCCGATCTGACGGCTGCATAACGGCAGTGGGGGCCAGGCGGGACGAAGCATGGTGCGAACGGGCGGAAGTGCGAACTCAGACCTCGAGCCCTACTACAGCAGGCAGTCCTGACCCCGGTAGCTCTTATAAAATTTCTGGACGACAAGGTTCATGACATGTGCCGGAGCAATGGGATGAGCTCCAGCCAACCAATCTTTAAGGGCGGCCAGCAGATTTCACTGCCGTTAATCGGCACACCACCGTTGCCTGGCAATAATGTTCTGTCACCCAGGCCAGCGCTGTGGCGGGGTCTCTGTCGGTTGCTTAGAGCCTTCCACAGCTCCAAGGCATATTAATTCAACGAGCGGCCTGGTTGTCACTGGGCACTGAGATGCACAGGAGGACCTTGGGGGGACAGAGCGCCTGCACCATCCCTGGCTCCCCATGCGGGTTTTTTGAATAGTCGGTGCGTCGAGCCTGATAGCCACCGCACCCCCAGAGACATCCACGTTCCAGCACACGCCAGTGAGGCATTCAACAGAGATAATAGCGGCCTTGGCCGTGCATTAACGAGTCCATTTGTCGTCGGTGGTGTAGATGGACTTTTCCGGACACGAGAGTTCAGACAACGCAGCGTTGAGAATATTAGATGACACTGGCTGGCTGGCCAGGGCAGGGACGGCTTTTTCTGGCAAATGAAATGCCTCGCACGGCACCTGGTATGTGGGGGGCAATCGAGGGCCATGACTGGCGGAACCCATCTTGTTTCCACGCATGAACGGAAAGGCAACATTTTCCAAGGCCAAAATGCCTGGCAATTGCCGACATTCAGGCTTTTTTGGCTTTGGGATGGTTGTGTTAAAGTGTTTCTTCTGCTCCCAAACCTGGAAGACAGAAGGCTGGCTGCTAGACTTGCCTCTGTTACGGCGTGCAGGTCGTCAAACTGGCGGAAGGAGAATGGTAGGATGGTTCTCTGGTGGTGGCTGGTTGGTTGACTCGGATGGGACGACGGTGGGAGGCTGAGCGGAGGCTGATCCCTGATCATGACTCTGAGAGACGATGGGTGCACTGAGGAACCGCTTGGGTGGTGGCGGAGGTGGATGAGCGGAGACAGATGGTTGTGACAGTGGTTTGGAGGCCCGGCGTCGGTCCCGTGCCTTTGTTTTTTGGGGCCACGTGTTCCCAAGGAGTCGACATTTCAACTCATTGCATTCCTGCATGTGACTAGACATGTTTCGTTGGTGGATAACCACTATAAGGTTATCTTGGGCCTCTACCTTATGCGGTTTACGGCAAGAGGCGGCATAATGACCATCGCTGTGAAGTCAGTAGAGTCTTGCTACAAAAGTAAGGTGCCCAGGCTTGAAGGTCGCTGGTAACCTTTTTGACGGCGAATAGATTTCTGATTTGGAGGCGGGGTTTTGCGCTGGGACCTGGTGGCTGGCGGCAGTCAATATCACTGGGATACATTCTGCGACCGCCCTCCCTTGTCTTCTTTTTTGTGGGCTGACCGGTCGGTTTTGACACATGGGTCGTAACGGCCAGTCGACGTTCCTCCCACAGTGCCACTGATTGAAGCGCTCTGAGCAAGCAAATTCTGCAGAAAAGACCAGGATTGGAGTCCGCAATGTCCGATCAACATCATCATCAGATCAACACAGGTGACTTGTCGTGACCTGACTTTCTGCATCCATAGAAGCAGCGGGCTACAAGCAAAGGGGCACAGCAAGGCGTTGCCGTAGCCTGACCCGCCGGTGATTATTGCCTGAAGTTGACCGGCTGTCCTTCACCTCCTCTGAAGGCAGTCAGTAACTGGGTGTCGTGTCAGCGCAAGAAAATCATCCATTGTTTGGCCTCTTTATCTTTTTTAAGCGTATGCCTTCTGGACCCAAATCCTGCATTTAGTCATCAAAGAGGTCTTCAGAAAATGGTATTACCACAGTGGTGGGTACACGAGATGACATGTGGCGGCTGCTTCATGTTGTAGGACGGATGCTGGAATGATCGCTGATGAGACTGACATTTGAAGCCTCTGAGTACTGCTAGGGGACAGGGATCGGTACAGTACTGCAAGTAAGAGCAATTTATCATTATTAAACCAGCTGAAGGACAGATTTGCGTGACATTGTTCGTAATTCGTGCTAACTATTAAATTACTAGACGTTGTTAGGAGGTCCCTGCCCCAGCGATGACAGTGAGGCCTGACGGTCCTGCAACTGATGATCCGCTGGCGATGGCTGTTTGTCGTCCAGCACTTTAAATGAGCACCTTTCTCTAGGTGCGGGTCGTACTTCTACCGTCCATGTCTTAGGCCTATCCTTCCCACTCTTTTGTCATACGCTTGTACCACCATGCATTTGCGCTCCATGTTCATGGGAAATATAAAACTTTGAGAAGGAAATGGCATGGTTTAGGAAAGTCTCTTATTAGAAAGAAATGGCAAAGTTCTAGCTGAGCAATCTCAAATCCCCTGCTATCAAAAACCAAAATTGCTGGAGTTCAATTTAACTGGCAAGGTGTCCTATCAACAAATTGGTACTAGGGTGGGGAAAAAGTCCAAAAAACACGTATCTGGTATTATGTTTTTGATATAAGAATAAACGGTATTTATTATTGCAGACGCTTTCCATTTAATCTTTTGGTGAATATAGGAATAGGCTATTTTAAAGATTTACTAAGATGCGACGGTCAAGTATGAACAGTGTGCAGGGGTGCGCAAAATTTCAAAAAAAACACGTAACAGTGTATGTTTTGATAAAATAAACGTTATTTTTTTTTGCACGCTTTCAATACACCGCTGGGTGGTGAAAATAGAATTTGCTTTTTTACAGTTAAAGATTTACGTAGATGCTGCGTCACAAAGAATCAGGCTGGGGTGCGCAAAAGTCAAAGAAACAAGGTTAACTGGTTAGGTTTTGAATATAATGAAAAACGGTGAATTTTTTTTTCACGCTTTCAATTCACCTGTGTGAATATAGAATGCTGTTTTAAAAAGATTTAACGTAGTATGCTGCGATAAACATGACCAGTGCAGGTGCGGCAAAAGTCAAAAAACGCATCGTAACCTGGTTTGATGGTATTGATATAATAAAACGGTATTTTTTTGCAGCTTTGTCAATTCACCCTTGTTTGGGGTGGTGATATATCGAATTGCTGTTTAAAGATTTTGACGTAGATGCACGCAAGTGACAGTGGCTCGGGAGTGGCGCAAGAAAGTTGTGCAAAAACACGTAACTGTTTATGGTTTTGATATAATAAACGGTAATTTTGGCACCGTGTTTCAATTCACCTTGGTGAATATAGAAGTTGCTGTTTTAAGATTTACGCCCCGTAGATCTGCGATCAATGACATTGCCGGGTGCGCAAAAGGTCAAAAAACGACGTAACTGTTATGTTTTGATAGATAATAAACGGTATTTTTTGCACCTTTCAATTCACACTTGGTTGGAATAAAGAATTGCTATTTTACGATTTGTTAACGTAGATGCTGGCTGTCAATGAAACAGTGCGTTGTGGAGCGCAAGAAGTAAAAAAACCCCCACGATAAACTGTATATGTTTTTGCGATAATAATAAACGGTATTTTTTATGCAACTCTTTCAATTCACGCTGTGGTGAATATAGAATTGCTGTGTTGTAAGATTACGTAGATGGCAAGCCGTCAAATGAACAGATGCTGGGTGCGCAAAAGGAAAGGTCATAAAACAACGTTACTGATATGTTTTGATATAGTAAACGGTATTTTTTGCACCTGTTTCCAAATCACCTTGTGGTGAATATAGAATTGCATGTTTTATATATTTACGTAGGATGCTGTCGTCAAAATGAACAGTGATGGGTGCTCAAAAGGTCCAAAAAAACATGTAACTGTTATAATTGTTCATTGAAAAATAATAAACGGGAAATTTTAGCACCTTTCAAATCACGCTGCGTGAATAATAGAATTGCTGTATTATAAATATTACGAAGATGCTGTGTCTTGTCTTACAATTTAACCAGTGCTGGGTGCGCAAGAAGTCAAAAAAAACAGCGAAACAGTTAAGTTTTGGATATAATAAACGGTATTTTATAGCTACCTAGTCAATTCATCACGGCGAGGTGTAAAATATAGAATTGGCTGTTTTAAGATTTACTTGAGATGCTGCTTCAATGAACAGTGCGAGGGATGCGGCGAAAATATCAAAAAACACGTAATCTGTTATGTTTTGATATAATAAACGTATATTTTTGCGACCTTTCAATTCACGGCTGTGGTGAATATATAATTGCTGTTCTTAAATTTTGATCGTAGATGCTGCGTCAATTAAAACAGTGCTGGGTGCGCAAAAGTCAAAAGACGACGTAACTGTTATTTTTAGATATAATAGAACGGTATTTTTGTTGCACCTTTCAATTCACGTTCGCTGTTGGTGGAATATGAATTGGCTTGTTTAAAGATTTACGGTAGATGCTGCGGCGCATGAACAGTGCTTGAGCGTTGCAAAAGTCAAAAGAACGACGTAACTGGTATTAATTTTTGAAATATAAGTAAACGGTATTTTATTCTACCTTTTCCAATTCGACCTGTGGTGAATATAGAAGATTGCTTGTGATTAGAGAGTTTTACGTAGATGCTGGGAGCGTCAAATGAACAGTGGCTGGTGAGCCAATTGAAGTCAAAAATAAAACATGTAAACTGGTTATGTTTTGATGAATAGATAAAACGTGTTATTTTTTGCACCTTTCAAATCAGCCTGTGGTGAAATTTAGAGTAGCTGTTTTTAAAGAGATTTACTAAGAACCCCCCTGCGTCAATGAACAGTGCGTGGGTTCGCTAAAAGTCAAGGAAGAAACCACTAACTGTTATGTATTTTGGAATATATAATAATAACGTTATTTTTTGCACTTTCAATTCACCTGTGGTGGAATATAAATGCTGTTTTAAGATATACTGTAGATAGTCTGGCGTCAATGAACAGTGCTGGTGCGCAAAATGTCAAAAAACACGTACTGTTATTGTTTTTGAGTATAATAAACGGTAGTTTTTTTTTTGCAACCTTTTCTAATTACCTGTGTTGAAAATGAGTAATTGCTGTTTTAATATTAACTGTAGATGCTTTTGTGCGTCATTGATACAGTGCTGGGTGCTGCAAGTGATAGATCACAAAAACATGTAACAGTTTAATATTATTGGATAAAGAAAAAGCTTTCTGTTTTTTTTGCACCTTTCAATTCACCTGTGGTTAAATAGAATTGCTGATTAGAATTAAGATTTACGTAGATGGCTGCGGATCAATGAACCAGTGCTGAGGGTGCGCAATAAGTCAAATAACACGTAACATTTCTATGTTTTTGATATAAAAAACGGTGAGGTTTTAATGCACGCTTTCAAGTTTCAGCACTGAGGTGAATATTAGAATTGCTGTTTTAAGGATTTACTGTCAGATGCTGTGTGCTGTCAATGAACAGTGCTAGGTTGTCGCAAAAGTCAAAAAAAACGTAACATTTATGTTTTGATATAATAAACGTATTTTATTTTAGGTCACCTTTACAATTCGACCTGTGGTGAATAACTAATAGCTGTGAGAAACAGATAGAACGGTTCTTATATTCAGTGCTCAAGTTAACATTGCGGGTGCGCAAAAGTCAAAAAACCACGTAACTGTTAAGTTATGATATGAATTAAACGGTATTTTTGCACCGTTTCAATCACCTGTGGTGATTATAGAATTGGCTGTTTAAAAGATGTTACGTAGATGCGCGTGTCATATGAACATGCCTGGGTTTGCAGCAAAAGTCAAAAAACCAAAACTTAGAACTGTAAATATTTGATATAATAAACGGAATTTTTTGCACCCTTTCATTCATCTGTGGTGAATAAGAATTTGCTGTTATAGAAGGGAGATTTCCGGTAGAAGGCTTGGGTGGGGCGTCAATGAACAGTGCTGGGTTCGCAAAAGGTCAAAAAACAGTAAATCTGTTAAGTTTTGATATAATGAAGAACGGTTATTTTTGTTGCCACCATTCAATTTCCCTGTGGTGAATATAGAATTGCTGTTTTAAGAGATTTACGAAATGCTGGGGTGGGCGTCAATGGAACAGTGCTGGGTGCTTGTGCAATGAAGGTCAAAAAACTACATGCAAGCTGTATATGTTTTGATATAATAAACGGTAATTTTTTGCACCTTCAATTCACCCTGTGGGTGAATATTGAGAATTGCTGTTTTTAAAGATTGTACGTAATGCTGCGTCAATGAAGACATGCTGGGTGTCACAAACAGTCCAAAAAACACGTAACTGTTATGTTTTTGATATAATAAACGTAATGTTATTTTTGCAACCTTATCAATTCACTGTCTGTGGTGGAATATAGAATGGGCTGTTTAAAGATTTACTTAGATGCAGGCGTCATGAACAGTGCTGGGGTGCGCAAAAGTTCAAAAACATTAACGTAACTGTTATTTTTTGATATAATCAAACGGTAATTTTTTTGCACCTTTTCAATTCTCCTGTGGTGGAATAAAGAATTGCTGTTTTAAGATTTACTTAGAAATGCTGGCGTCAATGAACAGGGCAGGGTGCGAGCAAAAAGTCAAAAAACACGTAACTTGTTGATGTTTTGATATAAATAATACATTATTTTAACATTGCACCTTTCGAATTAACGCTGTGAGTGAATATAGAATTGCTGTTTTAATATTTACTGTAGATGCTCGCGTCAATGAACAGTGCTGGGTGCGCAAAAGTCCAAAAAACACGTAACTGTTATGGTTTTAGATATAATAATGAAAGACGGTATTTTTTTAGCGAACCTTTCAATTCATCTGTGGTGAATAAAGGAATTGCTGTTTTTAATTAAAAAAAGATTTACGTATATGCTTCGTCAATGAACAGTCTGGGTGCGCAAAATTAAAAAAACACGTAATCTGTAATGTTTTGATAGTAATAAATGGTATTTTTTTGTGCACCTTTCAATTCACCTGTGGTATATAGAATAGCTGTTTTAAGATTTACTGTAGTTATGCTCTGCGTCAATGAACATGCTTGGTCGCAAGAATTACCAATAAACACGTAACTGTTATGTTTTTGATATAATAACATTTTTTTGTTGCACCTTTCAATTCACCTGTGGTGGAATATAGAATATGCTTGTTTTAATAAGATTTTACTAGATGCCTGCGTCAAATGAACATTGCTGGAGCGCAAAAGTCCAAAAAAACACGAAACTGTTATGTATTGGATATAATAAACGTTATTATTTGCACCTTTTCAATTCATCTGTGGAGTAATATAGAATTTGCTGTTTTATAAATTTACTTGTATAGATGCTGCGTCAATGAACAGTGGCTGGGGCGCAAAAGTAAAAAAACCACGTAACTGGTTATGTTTTGATATAATAAACGTTAGTTTTTTGCACGCTGTCAATTCACATTTTGTGAATATAGAATTGCTGTTTTAAGATTTACATTAGATGCCTCTTCGCGTCCATAAACAGGCTGGTTGCGCTAAAATGGTCAAAAAAACTCGTAACTGTTTATGTTATTTGATATATTAAACGGTAATTTTTTGTGTCACCATTCTATTTCACGTTGCTGTGGGTGAATATAGAATTGCTGATTTTTAGAGATTTACGTAGATGCTGGGGCTCAATAAGGAACAGTGCTATGGGGCGCAAAATCAAAAACAACGTAACTGGTTTTTATGTTTTGATATATAAAGCTGTATTGTTTGTGCACCTTTCAATTCACTGCTGTGGTGAATATATATTGAGCAGTTTTAAAGATATTACGTAGATGCTGCTTCAATGAACAGTGCAGGGGAGCTCAAAAAAAGTCAAAAAACACGTAACTGTTATGTTGTTGATATAAAAAACGTTATTTTTTGTTGCACCTTTCAATTCACTCTGTGGTGAATATAGAATTGCTGTTTTAGAGATTTTACTAGATGTCTTGCGTCAATGAACATTTTGCTGGGTTCCAAAGGTCAAAAAACACGGAAACTAATGTTTTCCCGGTAACGATAACGGTATTTTTGGCAACTGAAACAACACTGTGCTGACTAAAAGAAATGCTAGGTTTGGTAATTTAAGTGCAAAGGTTGTATATATCAACAGTTCACAGTGTAAAGTTGTTAAAAATTGAACACCTATCTGAAATGATACTGATATGATACAAGTGGAGTATTTGTGCAGCGTTAACAAAGAGACCTGCAATTACTAGAAATGATGTTTTATAGTATCCAATATAAATCCGGCTGCCCCAATATCCAGGAAATATTCAATAGCAAATCTGTTTAATAATAAAGATGTATTCACTAAAATGTCCGAACCTAAGTCTTGGTGAACTTTATCTAGTGTTCTTTTATAGATAGAGCTTTGTCTGTGTTCGGCTCCTGCGTTTGGGCACCCCCCCTTCGCTCCCTACGCCGCCCTGACCGGCCGTGTGCCGTGAATTTACAGCGTTAGATGGCCTGCTATATAAGAACATTCTCTATGTCTAACTGACATAAAATGTTCAAATCTCTAATCTAAACTTAAATTTGAAGGATCGACAGCTAATAGTAGAGGTTTTCCTCTTGTGCAGAAATAGACTAATTTCGCTGAGCTGTTTGCCATCAGGCAGAGCCGCAAGGTCCTATCCCAATTGGATACGCCTGAAGAGACACAGAGTCATGTAAACAGTAGGAAGGAGCGGCTGTTGCTATGTAAAACTAGGTCATGTGAATTTTCTCCTAGCCAATCGTCAACCGGATAGCACATCCCAGTCTCTGGACTCGCAACACAGCATCTCACACTGCTCTATTCAGTAATCGTCATTTGCTGGCCGCCAAAATTACAGGGAAGCGCTCGAAAAAGGCCGTATCTTAAAATATTATCAACGTAGGATTTTAACCTTAATTATCGCATGATCTGGAAATTTTGATCACCATAAAAACCTTGCCGATTTCAACTTTGTCGATAAAAATCGCTCAACACTAATGACAATCTTACCCCGTATCCTCTACCTCATACAAACTATCCCAATAGATATTAACCCCCTTTTCTGGAAACACAGAGAGCCTTCACCTTATTTGTCTGATCAGGGGGCCGCCCTAGACTATCATACTCTATACTTTCAAAGGCAAGGAACAAGGTGTTTGGACGTCCCTGATTGTAAAAAATACTACTTAGCGGCTACTTGTTCCTGGGTCCTTGACATGGTGTGTCTTTCCACGGATAGACTGTGGATACATCTGGCACGCGCTGTGTGCCCGTTGTGTTTGACGTCCCTGCCCTGGATCTGGACTTCCTCTATGATTAACAAATACCCCACCACATTCTCCATCCATCATACATTGACCATAATTAATTTCTATAGAGCGAGTTGTACCCTAATTGACAGATCTGGTCCTCTACTTCCTATCTCTGACAACCCAGCGTTCCCATCCGGCTTATCCCTGAACTTTTTTCTGGGTGGTTCCAAACTTCAACCGCTGAGGTTTTACAACATCCTCGCCGACTCGACTCTCCCTCCATTCAACTCTCTACCAGTTGATCTACGATCTCCTCCCAAAGCCTACATTACGTACACCGAATTGAGACACTACTATAATTAAGCTTGGAAGGCCAGTATCTCCATTTGTGCAGTTGTTCTTACTTGACAAGCCACCACGACATGCCATCTCTTGTCTATACAAGACACTGGCCAACCCCCAGCATTCTACCTTACCAAATTACTGCACAGCTTGGGAGTTGGAGCTGAATAAACAATTCTCTTTGTCTCAATGGGCGAAATGTTTCACACTCACCCATAAGGCAGTTATTGCCTCCAAAGCCCAAGAAACATGTTTTAAAATCCTATCTAGCTGGTACAGAGTCCCATATGTTTTACATAAGTGGTACCCATCAGTTTCAGATACCTGCTGGCACTGTGGGACCGCCATGGGCACTTTGCTACAAATATGATGGAAATGCCCAGCAATTAGACATTTTTGGGATGGAGTATATACAGTCATACAAGAACTCACAGAAGCCTCAATTCCCAGATCTCCTGAAGCTTCAATGCTATTTATGTTTGATCACCCAATCCCAGTGTATAAAAAGTCTCTATTGCGCCACTTACTTCAATCGGCTAAAACAGTTATTCCACAGCACTGGAAATCCCCTGACCCCCCCAACCACTGATGAATAGTTTGCCAAAATCTCTCTTACATGTGGACGGACACCAAGAGAGGTAGCATATAGTATAGGTTCCCACCTTAATTGGGGTCACCTTGCCATGGTAGGTGGGCATTTACAGTTTTGATCAATGTACACTAAGAACCTCAATTTTTTTTCATATATTCCATATTTGCAGAAATGCTGTTCTAAAAATCCTTATGTCCTCTTTGACCATTTTTAGTGTCTACAGAGTGCCACTAATATTGTATTGTTTTGCATAGCGTTTGATTGCCACGACAGTGTGCAACTATACGTTTATTCTTAAAAACGGATGTGCTAACCAGATTTTGTTTTTTGACTGGTGGGGAAGTGGTAGTTCCCAGCTTGGATTATGCACTCCACCCAGCTGTACAGGCTTTTTAATTAGATCAGATTTATAGTTGGAACCTTCTAAAGCTTAAATCTGGGCGTCTGAACGGACACCAAGAGAGGTAACATGTAGCGTAGGTTCCCACCTGAATTGGGGCCACCTTGCCATGGTAGGTGGGCGTTTACAGTTTTGATCAAAAATGTACACTAACAACCTAAATTTTTTTCATATATTCCATATTAGCAGAAATGCTGTTCCAAAAATTCTTATGTCCTCTTTGACCGTTTTTAGTGTCTACAGAGTCCCAACTGTATTGTATTGTTTTTTGCATAGCTTTTGACTGCCACAACAGTGTGCACCTATATGTTTATTACTAAAAACGGATGTGCTAACCAGATTTTCTTTTTTGAAATCTCTCTTATATTCCATATGGAGGAACTATTAGTCCAGACACCGGCCCAAGCGGATAAGTTCGAGAAAACATGGTTTTATTGGACCACCTTCAAATCTTCCCCTCTCTTCAGATCACTCACTCCTTTATTCTTATCTCCCCTTAAAAGACTACCTCTCCCTTCGCGTTAATCTAATGATCTAATTTTCTGGAGTTAGTGGCCTCTTTAACTTAGCTTTCTGGATTCCCATCTATTGGTGGGTGGATCTGTGGATGGCGCCTTCCCCCCCCCCCCCCACCCCTCTCCTTACCTCCTTCCCTTACCTCCTTCCATCCTCTTCCCCTCCTTGTGTGTGGTGTGTTTTTTTTTTCTTCTCTACTTTCCTATTGGCAGTATTATGCCTTTTCCTGTTTACTTGTTGATAAACTACAGTACTCATCAACAGTTTATATAAGTACTTCTGAAATTGTTAGCTTTATTAATAGCTTGTTATTTACAATTCCTTATTCTGTACATGGTCCAAATGGCCCATTGTTTCTCACTGTTTGTCATTCTTCCACTCTTAGCACCTAATGATATTTGTAATCTTCTTGTTATGTCAATAAAGCTTTTTGAATACAAATAACACACTAATGCCACATATGGAATATCTCTAAAAATCAGAATCAGGGGAATCAATATTGAGTTCTATTTTCCTGTTACCGTTTACGTGTTTCAATAAATAATGGATAAAAATTGAAAATCTGCAAAAAAGTGAAATTTTAAAATCTTTGCTTTAATTTCTGTGAAACACTTAAATTGTTAACAAAATTAACCCAGTTTTGAATACCTCAAAGCTACATCAGAACTGCTCCTTAAAAAAATCTGTGTTGCAAATTTTCTTGAAAATGTTAATATTTGCTTCAAAATTTAAGAGCCCACTAATTTCATAAAAAATAAAAGACTGTTTAAAAAATATAAAGTAGACATGTGGTAGATGTTCATTATTTACTATTTTGTTGATTATGACTATGTCTGACACGTAGACATTTTTAAACTTTGAAAATGGCAAATGTTTCCAAATTATCAAAATATTTTGATATTTTTCACAAATAAAAAAGGATTTTTTCGACCAAAATACATTGCTACCTTAAAGTAAAATGTGTCACAAGAAACCATTCTCAAAATCACATGAATAGGTAAAACCATTAAAAAGTTATTCCCAGTTAAAGTGACATGTTAGATTTTAGAAAGGGCTTCGTCCTTAATTCCAAAATAGGCTTAGACCTTAAGGCAGTGTTCACACGGCTTATTCAAGACGTAATTGCAGGACGGATTTCGCCCGCAGTTACGGCTTGAATAAGGGGAGGGAAGGAGGCAGGGTGGGGGCGCGGCGGGGGCGCTGCCCGCCGGCCCCATAGACATTGCACTATTACGGCGCGTATGCGCCGTAAATAATGTGCATGTCCCTTTCTCCCCCCGCGGCGGATTCGCTGAGCGGGGAGAAGAGACGGAATCAATAGTACTCTATGAGAACTGTGGATTACCGTAGTTACTGGGACGTATTGGAGCCGTACTACAGCGCAAATATGGCGCGCAGTACGGCTCCAATCAGTCCCAAAGTAAGCTGTGTGAACGAGGCCTAAGGGGTTAAGCAAATGGAAATTAGAAAAAAAAAATCTAACACAGCCCATTCAGGCCAGTACACTACCGTATATGGCATTGAAACCTCAGTGCAGACTAGTGCATTGCAGTGGCATCACAACACCCACTTGTGCCTTGCCACTGATGGTCCAGCCCACAGAGTAGAAAAGGCCTGTAACTGATTCTCAGGCAGGTTAAAATCCATTTCACAATAGGATACTGACAGGCCACAATGATATATGGGAGATGTTCCACAAATGCAAAGCACACCACTCACACATACTATGCATTAGGAGAATGGTTGGCAGGTATGCCTCTGTTCTTCCTTCACTTTACATAATAGTGCCATATGTCAGAGAAAACACAGCAGTGCTTAATACCAGAAAACCACCAATTTATTATTCCTTGTTCTGGCATCTAAATTGCTTAACCTTCAGACTCCTTAAGAGATGCTATAGTCTGAGTAACTCTGTTTGATATGGGAACAGGTTTAGGTAAGTATTAATCTATGTGAAAAAACACACACATTAAAGTGCATTAAAAAAAGGATGGAGGACAATCTGCAAAATTGGAAAAAAAGAAGAAAGACTTTTACAATAATTAAATTGTAATAAAGAAGAATATGCTATTTCTATTCTGTTCTAAAAAGTTAGTTAGCCATGGTGAGCTTTTTTCCCTGTACTGAGTGATGTTCCATATGTAATCCTTTGGGTGATCTATAGCCCCAGATTCAGTGGTGCTGCCATAGACTCCTTAGCCAATGGGGCCCATAGGCCCTGTACTGATCAAGAAAAACATTCCTAAATCACTCTGATCATAGCTGAGCCTTGTAGAAGAACATTGCTAACAAAAGGCTATAGGGGTCTAAAGCATTAAAGTTTGGCACTAACATAGATAAGCTCCTGTTTTACTAATAAGATGCAGCAGGAAGTCATCTCACTATTGTGGGACATAGCTATTAGAGCAATGAGAACAGAGAGAAAGCAGAAAGAGGTGGTCAGTAATGTAGGAAAGTTTGTGTAAACAAGTAGATGATAAGATCTGAAACCAAGCAAAATCAGAACAACAATGTATTTGTTAATAGTCTTTATTTACCTTTGCCTATATGTTTAAAGCTAATCATTGTTGTCAGAAAACCCATTTAACAGCTGCCATTGTGTGCCAAAATATTGACAATTATTGCCCTAAACTAAGTCAACTAATATATGATGTACAGTTAAAATACACCAGATTTATCATACATAAGCCTCTGTTATGAATCTCTGTGAAATCTCAGTATTAGTAAGTGTGCTCTAGTGTGTAATATATTTAACCCCTTTCCGGCATTGCACGTATGAGTACGTACTAATGCTGGTAAGGGGCTTGATCCCGCTACATAGCCACCGGGTGTTAGTTGCTAAATGTAGTGGACACTCACCGGTTACAGCATGGGATGCAGTCATGACCATCCTGCACAGTTTAACCCCTTAGATGCTGAGGCAAAGATGGCTGTGGCGTGTAAATCAATGAGAAAAGGTTTCATGCACCGTTCATCACTTCGATCGGGGTCCCGCAGCAATATCACAGGGCCTAGATTACTGAACATGTGAAGGCTTCCATCGTCACTATGTTTTCTATTTTACTACTTCTTGCCGTAGGCAGGAAGTAGTTAAACCACTATCTTTCTAAACCCTAATGTATTGTATTACAATGCATTAGGCTGTGTAAATGATCTCGACTCTAATGGTGAAGTACCCTAGGGGGACTCAAAGTTAAAGTAAAAGAAAAAAAAAATAAGCTACACATAATTGGTATCACCGCATCCTAGAAAGCCTGATTTATTAAAATTTATCATCATTTATCCTGTACACTGAACACCGTAGAAGAAAAAAATTCCCAACACCAAAATTGCAGTTTTTTGGTCATTTCACATCCCCCAAAAACTGGAATAAATTTAATCAAAAAAGTTGCATGTATTCCAAACAACAAAAAGTACACTTAAAAAAAAAATGCCCCCTCACTCAAGTCCATAGGTGTTAATACAAAAACGTTATTGGTTGCAGAAAATGGTGCTGCTGCGCAAATTTCAAAAGTAGAGAATGTTTTGAATTTTTTTTATGGTACCAAAACATAACGAAAACCGTACATGTTTGGTAATGCCGGACTCATATTAAGCTGTAGGATGCAGGTAACACATAATTTTTACCAAAGGTTGAAAGCCATAAGGCTATGTTCAGATGGCTTAATTGCGGGACATATTTCGCCCCGCAATTACGCTGTGTGTACGGGGGCGGGGCGGTCACATAGACATTCATTATTCTCGGCGCGTATACACCGTGAATAATTGACATGTCACTTATGAGAACTGTGGATTACCGTAATGACTGGGACGTATTTCAGCCCGTAATTTGAGCAGTACGGCGCGAATTATGGGCTGAAATATATCCCAGAATAAGCCGTGTGAACATAGCCTAAAAGTAAAACACTCGTAAACATGGCATAAGAACCTTTTTTCACATTTTCCCCACTTAGAATTTTTTTAAAATTTTCCCAGAAAATATTCTATGGTAAAATAAATTTGGCCCCAAAAAGGGGGGGTAAAGAAAGTAAAACCCTACGTCCTTGAAATAAAAAGCTTCTTTTTGGAAAAAATAAAAAAAATTAGGGCTCGGGAAAGGGGAAGGGGGTTAAAAACGGGGCGTGACCAAAAAAAAAAAAAGCCCACCGGGAAGGGGTTTAAAGGGGTTTTTATCACTTCCTAAAAAAACTAATAGCTAACTCTTGGGGCCCTGTTAAAACAAAAAGAAAGTTAATCTCACCTTCCTTTAGTCTCTGATTCCAGCACTGAGTTCCTCTGGTCTTGTTTTGATTCTTGTACTTTTGTATTGGGACATCACCCTTTCAAAAGGACGGTTTGCAGCTCCCGTCCTCTATTACATCACCATTCGGAGTTGTTCATTTTCTAGGGGTTAAAGGTAAATAAAGGGGCCCGCGTGACCGCTGAATTAAACACCCTTTGATGAAACAAATAGTGTTTCCGAAAAATGTAGAAGACAACATTAACCAATAGCAGCTTTTTTTTCTGGGACTTTCCCTAGTGGGTGTTATAGTGCAGTGGGTGCTCAACCCCTTTTTTAAACTTGGTTTTTGGGCCCTTTTATTGGGAAAAGAATCTAATAAACCCAAACGGGGGATTTTTAATTTATTTCGCCAGGGCCCTCCTTTAAAAGCAATTTTGGGCCCCCGGGGAGAGGCCCGGGGCATGGGGCCCCCCCAAACCAAAGCATTCCCCCTCAAAACAATGGAGGAACTTTTATGGGGTTTGGGCAGTTAATAAATTGCGCGTGCCCCGGGTTTGGGGGCACAAAAATGGCTGACCACAAGGGGGGGGCTATAGGGCTTTGGGCGCCCTCCTGGGCCCACAGGGCCCTCCACACAGACTCCTAATTTTTTATAAATTGGGTGCGTTTGCCTGGTCTGGGGACACAGGATGGCTGACCACATGATGAAGGGGCTAGTTGGTTCATGGTCAGCCATCCTGTGCCCACAGGCCAGTCCACACAGCAGCTCCTAAGTTATATAAATTGCTGCGTAGCCTGGTCTGGGGACACAGGATGGCTGACCACATGATGAAGGGGCTATATGGGTCATGGTCATCCATCCTGTGCCCACAGGCCAGTCCACACAGCAGCTCCTAAGTTATATAAATTGCTGCGTAGCCTGGTTTGGGGACACAGGATGGCTGACCACATGATGGAGGGGCTTTATGGGTCATGGTCAGCCATCCTGTGCCCCTAGGCCAGTCCACGCAGTAGCTCCTAAGTTATATAAAATGCTGCATAGTCTGGCCTGGGGGTTCAGGATGGCTGACCATGACCCATAAAGCCCCACCATTATGTGGTCAGCCATCCTGTGTCCCCAAACCAGTCTACGCAGCAATTTATATAACTTAGGAGCTGCTGCGTGGACTGGGCACACATTAAGTCATGTAACATCTGCTTGTGGTCAGCCAGCCATCCTGACCCGTGTCACTGTCCCCCAGAGTCTCTCTTATAATATAGTAACTACTATGGGGCCCGGCCATTACTATATAATAAGAGAGACTCTGGGGGACAGTGACACGGGTCAGGATGGCTGGCTGACCACAAGCAGAGGTTACATGATAGTCATGTCACTGTCCCCCACCCATATGGCTATGTCACTGTTCCCCACTCATTTGGCATGTCACTGTGTGACAATGACATAGTCCTATAGGAAGGGGACAGTGACATCAAGTCACTGTCCCCCCAACTCGGGCCATACCTCGTGCTGTGGCTGGCCTGGTGCCCGTCTGCTGCTGCTGTCTCTGAAATGGTGCCCGCCTGCTGTGAGGAAGGGGCTGTGGAGGCGGGACGTTTTTTTTAAAAAAAAAATTAAATTACTAGAGTCCAGTGTGCGGCCTTGGCTGCGCGCTGCCGCACTGAAACTACATTTCCCAGCGGCCCGGCGGGGGATGCAGGAGACTGCCAGCTGGCCGCCAGGAGTACCTGCTGCCTGACTGATGCCGTGCCTGCGCTTTACAGTTCACAGCGCAGGCAGGGCGGCGCCGCAGTGAAGAAAGGCGGCGAGGCCCTGCCTGGGCTGTGAATAGCAAAGTGCAGGCGCGGCATAACAACGATAGCAGGGGCCGCTGCGCAGGGCCCCTGCTCGAAGCAATTGCCGCACCTGCGCTTGACTGTTCAAAGAGCAGGCAGGACGGCGCCGCAGTGAAGAAAGGCGGCGCCACCCCGGCCTGCGCTGTGAGCTGTAAAGCGCAGGAGCGGCGTAACAAGGGGGCGCCCTGCTCTCTGACCTCCGCAGCCCTCACCGCGCTGCGTGCGCAGCCTGGGACAAGTAACTAAGCACAGGCAGGGCGGAAAGAACTGTGTCCGGGCTCTGGAGGGCGGCGGTGAGTAAATCCATTTGGCTGGGCAGGCAGTCGCCCGGGCCCTCAGGGGCCCCCCTGTGCTCGAGGCCCCCGGGCAAGTGCCTACCTGGCCCAATGGAAGAGACGGCCCTGAGTGTTCGTTTTATTGTGTTATCTGACAAGATCAGGATCGACTGAAGAATTGGATTACTGTCATCTCATTTATTATAGATCCAGGCTCACATAGAAGTCAGGAAATCAGCAATAATTTACAAAGCTTGACTGCTTTCTTGCATCTAGGAATGACTATTTTAGATACATATGGTACTGTGTTTTCATGATGTGAATACATTTACATTGTAAAAATAATATAAGTTGGTGTTTATACTAGAACACCCTTTT